>JANAVB010017195.1:5069464-5096964 GCA_029216955.1 Iris pallida | reverse complement strand
ATCAATACCCCTGCTGTATTTCTGTTACTACTTGCATCATAGCTTTACCCTCGCCTCACGTAGGGTAAAGCCTGACATGTGTTACTACTTTCCTCATAGCTTTCCAGTGTGGTCGGCCTGATTCTTATTTTCTTGTATTTTCTGACTCATAGCCAGTCAAATGGAAGAGCCTGATCATATGTCCCAAGCCGATCACACAACGCTCTAATATCTCATGGAACCGTATATGTTTACAATATACATCAGTTATTATTGTACTTCTCTACATTTTTAATATTTTATACCCTGACATGATATCCAGATTTACATATTCTATTTATATTCCAGTCTTGATATTTCATCTTATATTTTATTATAACTGTCTCTTATAGAATTTGTCAATTCACATGGAACTGCTGTTAGCGTTTGTACTTGCTCATATCCTAACAGGATAACTTCGTTGTATATTTCAGAGGATTCAGATACAGACTGCCCAACCTTCTATGGGTTTGGCGTAGACGCAGTTTACCACTTGGATTCAGTGGAGCCGGTGCCTTTAGAGGATGCACCACCGGTAGGGATCTTAGACTAGTATGTTTGACTGGACTGCATTCCAGCTTATTATTTTGGGTTGTAGTATATATATTTTTTGGGATTGTATAATGTTTTAAACTCTGAACTTCTGGTTGTGACTCTGTGACTGCATCTATTTCCAGCTTTTCCTATTTCCATCATATCTTTATCACATCGTGCTTATCTTTCCTAGATGTCATGTGATTGAGTTATATATATTTATCCGTACGGAGATAACAGGTTTATATATATTGTTGATGTTAGATTTTATAGACGAACTATACAACATTCTACCGTCAACACTGCGGCGTAGGCTGGACGTACCCACGTGCTTGTTCCCCTAAACATGGTGCGGGTCATGACACGTTTTTATGGTGGTGCATGCAGGTCCATGTCGCAACTAGTACGATCTCGTAATTGTACTCGACTTAGAGTACTAATTACGAGCCTGCAGTTAGGATATAGGTTCTAGGTTATGATAGGAGTTACTCAGTCACATTTTTGGAAAATTTTTGATCTTTTGATTATCATGACAACTCTTCTTGCATTTCAATTTAATTGTTCTTCTTTGATAATATCTTATCTTGTGCCATATTGATCTTTTGCTCGAATCTGTCTCCAGGATGACAATGACTCGAGCTCAGGCTGCTGGATCCGGTGCAGTGCCGGAGAGGTCCGATCCGTCGTGAACTATTCCTACGGATTCGAGTGTGGCAGTCTAGGAGACTGCCCCTACTATTTTTACCATCCAGGTGGCTGAGGCAGTAGCACCTAGAGGTCCTACACAGCAGTTTCAGGGGCCTAGTGTCGTCATGCCAGAGACTCTTTCGCCTCCACCTGCACTGTCGATAGATGCTACACAGATTTTTGTACTTCTCCAGCAGATGATGGAGGTACAGCGAGCACAGGCTGAGGCGTCGCAGCGTCAGACAGAGGCTTTGAGGCAGAGCATGGAGAATGCTTATCAGGTGGCACTGGCAGCAGTCGAGATGGTGGTTACGGCTCTGGTTCAGGGTACTCAGGCCCAGAAGCCGCATCAGTAGCAGTCGAGGCCTAGTACATTGATGGACTTCAAGAAGATGGTCCCTCGAGAGTTCAAGGGAATCGAGGGCATCCTTTACGTCGATGATTGGCTAGAGGACGTGGAGAGGAGCCTGGAGCTGGCCGAGATCCCGAAGAGGCTGTGGGTATCAGCAGTGACAAGCCAGTTCTTCGACATTACGTTGACCTGGTACCGCACAGACCCTCGTGCATCTATTAGAGGGCTGACTTGGGAGAACTTTCGAAGGCTATTCAAGGAGAAGTTCTAGCCTGATGTAGCTCTTAGCATGGTGGAGGGCCAGTTTGCAGTGCTGGTCTAGGGGAACTCATCGGTAGACGAGTATGCGACGGAGTTACCATCAGCAGAAGGTGAAGCAGGAGGACATTACTAAGACAGCTTTTTGGACTCGGTACGGCCAGTACGAGTTCACTGTTATGCCATTTGGGTTGACCAATGCCCCAGCAGTGTTCATGAACTTGATGAACAAGGTATTCCATCAATACCTTGACAGGTTTATGGTGGTCTTCATAGATGACATCTTGGTCTACTCGAAGATGCCGAAGGAGCATAAGGAGCACCTGTGGATTGTGTTAGAGACCCTCAGAAAGGAGCAACTCTACGGAAAGCTGTCGAAGTGTGAGTTCTTCCTGGAGTAGGTAGAGTTCTTGGGTCATGTTGTGACCGAACACGGGATCTCAGTAGAACAGAAGAAGATTTCAGCAATGGAGTCTTGGTCTACACCTAGTTCAGTTGTCGAGATTCAGAGCTTTCTGGGTCTACCAGGCTATTACCGAAAGTTCGTCCAGGACTTCTCTCGGATTACAGAGCCAATGACTAGACTTACCACGAAGGACATGGAGTTCGTCTGGATTGAGGAGTGTCAGGCTGCCTTCGATGAGCTGAAGAAGAGATTGACCTCAGCTCCTATCTTGACGTTGTCTTCTGGGACTGGTGCTTTCACGATCTACAGTGACGCTTCTGGAAAGGGCTTGGGTTGCATTCTTCAGCAGCACGGGAAGGTGATTGTCTATGCATCTAGGCAGTTGCATCCTCATGAGAAGAACTACCCTACCTACGATCTGGAGTTGGCAGCTGTTGTCTTTGCCTTGAAGTTGTGGAAGTATTACTTGTACGAAGAGCGAGTTGAGATCTTCACGGATCACAAGAGCTTGAAGTACGTATTCACCCATGTAGGAGCGTAAAAATATGTGCTTCATAGACTGAGTCAAAGAGATAGAGTATTCCACTCAAAATGATCTGTTTTACGCCAAGGACAGACTAATCACTTTATGCCAGGGTCAAGCCAGTGGTTTTACGCCAGAGATAAGCTAACCACTTTACGCTGGACAAAGCTGTCAAGTCATGCATTTAATGCAAAGTCTGACATGATGATTTACTGATAGCGTACAACACAGAATTCAAAGGGATTTGTTTTACACAGAGACCAATGTTGTCGTTTAGTATGTGGATTGAGCTATTTTACGCTCACAATATGACTTCTTTTACGTATGGAGACTATATGAGTTTTTACGCTCAAAAGTTGACGTGTGGATAAAGTTTATTTGGGCTATGTTTTACGCTCAAGGCTATTTTTTTAGCCACTTTACGCGGGAAGTCCATGTCAGGGCTATTTTACGCCTAGTCTACTACTTTACGCTCAGAGTATATTTGGGTTGTTGTTTACGCCCTATCCTTCCTGGCTACTTTGGAACGTGGTTTGCTTACATGGCTTTCATACCACACATCTCGAAGAACGTGTGTACGTGCATCCTATTCTTATTGAAATAATGGGACACGTGTCAACGTATGCAGAGGATGACTTCAGTCATGGGTGGCAATTATTAGCGTAAAGATATAACTTTTGTTGAGTTTTACGCACAGAAGGCTAAGTCTATAAATAGACTGAGTTTTTCTCATATAACAGACACATACAGAGACGGAGAGAGAGACAAGAGGAGAATACATAGAGATCAGAACCCAGAGATTTTGATTCTCCGGAGCATTCTTCTTCAACTTTTCTTCCAGAATAGAGTGAAGCAAAGCAGGAAAGCATTCGGCCTCGCCATCAGTGCCCAAGTGCGTCGATACCTTTCTGGTGACTTAGTTCTTCTGGTTGTTCATCTTCTAGCAGTGATCTTCATCATCATCGTATGGTCCAAGGAACAAAGTGATCGACTTCAGATCAGACTTCCATAGCAATACTTCCCATAACAATTTGTACTATTTGTACTTTTTCTCGTTTTATTTTCAAAAGCCAATTCCAGGCCTTTTGTTAAGTGAAACAAAATAGCGACTCTGTTGGAGAAGACCTTCTCCTCTGACGAGGAGGCAATTGCTCAATACGATGATGTGTCGATTGGATCGACAAAGAAAACTCTGGTTGTGCATTTCGACCAGACTGCTTATGAAGAAATGCTCCGAACTGGGGGTGGTTCTCGCTGCTCCAATGTTCAAAAGTCTCGTAAAGCACGAAAAGTTTGGGTTCCTAAATCCAAAGTAGCTTCTGATCTCTCTGTTGCTTCTGATGGCAAGGGAATTTTTTCTACTCCTGTCGTAGGGGTTCCCGTTCATAACGAGGCAAGTCCTTACTTCAGCATCGCACTCTAAGTGTGACAATTCATCTCTCGTCTGTGACGGTGAAGATAATCAGGTTTCACGCCCACTGCGTAAGAACCAAGTTTTACTCCCAGTGCGTAAAAATGATGTTTTACGCCCAGTAGGTAAAAACCAAATTTTACGCTCAGTACATAAGAACGAGTCTCCCATTTGTAATGAGGCAGACTCTAATGTTTGCGCTTCTGAGTGTAAGAATAAGTCTTCTGTCTGTGACGTGGTAGACACACAAAAATTACGCTCTTTGCGTAAAGGAAAATGTCCCGTCTGTGACGTGGTAGATACTCATGTTTTGCGTTCTATGCGTAAAGGTAAATCTCCTGTCTGTGACAGTGTAGATAAAATTCATAAAGATGCTTCTGTATCTAAAGTGAAGGTACCTGTACGTATGAAGCATAAAAATATAGTTGGTAAAACTTCTGTTTTCAACCAACAACCTTCTGTACGCAAAGTACCAAACTTACAAATTATACGCAATGAAGATGGAGTCCTTCGTGCTCAAAAATCTCACGATTTACGCACGCAACTCCAAGCACGTAAAAATGTACAGTTTGGTTCTGCGAATGCAGCCAGTAATCTTCTTTATACACAAGGGACTAAATGTTTTGCTACCCCAAATATAATAAAGAAGACTACTTCATCTACTCCTTCTGATTTACGTGAATTGCTAATGCAAAAGCGTAAAAATAGACAATCTCCCGTGACACTCCCCCAAGAAAATCATCACTGAGAGTGTCACCAGATTGTAATTAAATGTTGTTGTTCAGCCTCCAAACGGTCAGTTTTTGATCGATTAAGTTTTAATGCGTCCCAACAACAAGCTGATGAGTTGTCATATGCATCAGTCAACATGACATCTCATACCAACAGAGGACGACGTCCTAGACGGAATACGTCCCAAACCCCAGGTCAACAACAATTCAACATACTTCTTGATTCTTTTGAAGGAGTATATCAGAATACTCGATCAAGAAGACAAAGACAATTGTAGACTTCTGATTCAGAAGCTGGGGGTACTCAATCTCTTGAGTCCGAAACTGATAGTGTCGATTCATACTTCTATACTAATCCCTCTGTATCTTCAAGAGGGGTTGAATCCTACACTATTGGAGATGAACCAGAGACGTCATCTGCTAATACAGAACAACGTCTCACTGCCGTTGAGCAATCATTGAAAGACATGCTTAACATGATGCAAAGCATGCACCAGATAATAACGGCTCAGCAAACTGCTCAACCGGCAATAGTAACACCGGTACAGGTAGCAGCACAAACTCAAGATAGCCAAGGGATTGATATACCTTTGAATATCTAAGAGCCTGCTGTTAACCAAAATTCTGCATCTCCAGATCCCATCATTCCAGAAGATGTACCATCTCCAGTGGCGGTTACGGTACAACCAACAACTATTTAATCAAATGTGCTTCCGCAAACCAGTGAAGCCATTCAAGCAGTGCGTGAACTCAAAGCACAGTTTGAAGTTTTGAAGCAAAAGGATCAACTCCAGAGGTTAGGGATTAAGCAACCTTATCCTCCTCATTGGAATGATGTACCCTTTCTACCGAAATTCAAGCCACAGTCAATGGTATTGTTTGATGGAAAGGCTTCTCCTAGTCAGTATATCAATTACTTTGATATTATGACTGTACATTTGCAGAAAAATGATGCTCTTCTCAGTCGAGTATTCATTGGGTGCTTGACGGGTTCAGCTTACGATTGGTATCGTAGTTTACCCGATAATTGCATTTCGTCTTTTGACGAATTTAAGGCAATGTTTCTCTCCCGCTTCTATGAAGGAGGTATGGACATGAACATGTCCTCCTTAATAGAAATCAAGCAAAAGGAGAAAGAAGATACTCGGACGTTCATTGAACGTTTTCGACAGGCGACTCTAAAGATGCCTCCTGGTATGCCGAATTCAGCGTTAATTGATACATGCAAGATGAATCTGCGACCATCCATTGCTGTCTTCACGGGTTCCCAATTCACAGATTGGGCTTCGTTTATCATAGCAACAGTTTCTGCCGAGACCAGAGTTAACCAGTTGACCAAAAGTCAATTGTGAGTCAATCATTAGCCTAGTTTGACCTAGATTAGACTAGGAGTTGACCAGTTGACCAAAAGTTAACTATAAGTTAACCTTTGACCTAGTTTGATCTTGTTTGTATTTGTGTGACCTAGTTTGACTTAGTGTGACCTAGTGTGACGTAATTTGACTTAGTTTGACTGAGCTTGACCTAGATTTGTATATCATACACTAGAAATCATGCCAAACACGATTAAACCCTAATTAACTCTTGTATATCTCATATTTAGGTCTGTGACTATCCTCTGAGCCTCGATTTCTATTGACTGCTCAGGACCGCAGGCGAGTACATTCTCTGATAGTTTTTATTATCTTGATACTGCTATATCCAATTCAGTTGTAGTATCTTACTTGATTCCCGATACGATGGTACACGGACTAGTATACGTTGGATCTCGTCATGAGAGGTTATTCCTGGTTTACCTGCTATATGAGTATATTGTTCGATCTTATTTTCTGTACTTGTATAGACACTGATTTAGGAGTGGGCTGCCCCCTGCTCTTTAAATCCCGTGTTATGACGTGTCATGGTTGGATCCATTATACTACTCGGAGATGGGGAGTCATTAGAGGTTATGTGATCAATACCCCTCTTGTATTTTTGTTACTACTTGCATCATAGCTTTACCCTCGCCGCACGTAGGGTAAAGCCTGACCTGTGTTACTACTTGCCTCATTGCTTTCCATTGTGGCCGGCCTGATTATTGTTTTCTTGTATTTCCTGACTCATAGCCTGTAAATCCCCTAAATTTCTACTACAATTTTTTTATAAATTTGTATTTAGTGGTATTTAATTTCTACTTCGTATCTGTACGGTGCATGCGAATTCGAGTTCTCGTAATTGTACGTCACGTACGAGTTCGCATTTTTCGTATTGGCTCGTCGAGTGCGAATATGTGCGAGGTACATATTTTTAAAAATGTTGTATAGATTTTTATATAAGGAGAAGGATATTTTAAACATGCGAGTAGTATTTTCAAAATATTAAAATGGGGTCGCACCGATATTTCAAAAACCCCGTTTTATTATTTTAAGAAGATTATTTTATTTTGTTAGCGAGTTAGAAAACTATGTTCATATAAATATTCTTTTCCCATATGAATACGTAAAATATAATTTACGTGTAAATTGATTTTTCGAAACTTATTTTATTCATGGTATTAGAAAGGTGTTTCCAGTATTAAATAATTATTATGATTTTCAAAATTTAATATTATTATATTTTAATATTTACGAAAAAGATATTTAAAATTTAGTTTGATTTAATATTTGATTAAATATGACAATTTAGATTGGAAAAGATAATATTGAATTGATCGGTTTTATCTTAAATAGCTTTTGGATTTTATCTATATTAATTTGGATCGAATCAAATTAAAAGGGTGATTATCCATTGGGGAATTTAGATCTACCCAATCCTTATCCAGTTAGGATTCTCCACCTCCAATATAAGGAGAGACTCCAGGCTTTCTTTTCCTATAACTTCCACAGCCTAAACTTTCTCCATCACAACTCAGATCGTGCATCGTGTCTGTGTCCATGTCATTACATTATCTTTTCTATTTCCCTATTACAATTACATCTTCTTGTCCGACAACTCCGGACACGTTCCCCAAATCTTGTGTCACGTAGGACACGATCACAATCCCCAAATGTCTACCCTAACCCTCAAATCCCTAAACCAAATTACCAATTCTCTAAAACCCTACCCCTAACCCTAATCCCTAATTTTGCTGTATCCGGCCGCCGGTGCCGATGCCTAGCACTACCCGCCGTTGTGGCCGCACCATCCTTCTCTCCACCCGATCCCCTGTCCACTATAACAGCTTCGACCATCATCGGCCGACCATGGCACCCACCACTATCACTAATTATGTCACCATCACCGTCGACACCGCCCTCACGAGCCCTAACTCCGGTCATCACCACCCATACCTCTTTCCCGGCCCGACCTAGTGTCGCGCTTCCGACAGCGGCACGCGACCTGTCCGCGGCTACCCTTCACCGCCGCTAGCGCTGCCAGGCCTCGACTCGTGTGCCACCGGTATCATGACTTCCAGCAGCGTCGGTGCCAGCCGCCTCCTCCGCGGCAAGTACACTCACGTCTCCCGCGGTTGCCCTCCTCCCGAAGCCACGATCGAACACCAGTCACCATCGTCATCATCAATCGCCGTAACCATTGGCCGCTGCCGTGTCTCCTCGTATCCGCGCGGTCACACGAGCCAGCCCCATGGTGAGCGCCGAGCATCCCACTCCCCTCATTTCCCTCCTCTTCGATGTTTCATATGCTTTCCTCTCTTCTTCCTTCACGCTGGAAGAATGAGTACACTCTTCCTCATCATTATTTTTCTCTCTCCCTCTGAGTCACTTTTCTAACCCTCTCTCTTCCCTGTATAAGCCCGAGAAACGAGACAATATTGATATTTTATTTATTATGTAAGTATAAGTATTACATTATTTTATTAGTGTTAAGTATCAGTCAACATATATAAATATATATAACTTTGTTATTATACTAACAAAGTATCATTAGTTTTATTTTTATTTTTATTCATAATTAATATTATTGTTTTATTTATGATTTATATTTTAATAAACATTGGGCTTGGTACTATCACTATTTTAAATCAGGTTAGAACCCTAAAATTATTATTCTCGTATATTTTTACTATCTTCTAGATATAGTATTTGTATACTACTTTATAGTTTTTTAATATAGCCTTTGGCATAAAATATGGTATATTATATTGTAATATTTAGTTGTAACTTTTTAGCCTAAAAACTATGGGTTGATCATACAGTTATGGTTTTGAAAGATATTTTAGATTTTCAAAGTACTTATTTAAACTATTATAAATATAGTTTTCAAATATAATAGTTTTTTTCCCCAAATAGTTATATATATTTATTGTACCAATTTTTAGAATATCTATTCTTGTCCATGACTAAATCAAAACCTTTCTATCTTCTTACAAATCTCAGACTTTCTTATATCGTCCCTAGCTAAATTGACTACCCTGGACTAAATGACATGGCCTATTCCATCATTTGGGATTATCTTGCGTATTTTTGTCATCTACGTCTATTATGTGCCAACACAATCATACCGCATGTCAACTGCAACCAACTCAAGATGAAACAGTCCGTGCCATTATTGAACCAGGCGTCAACTGCAACCAACTCAAGTTGTAACACCGAAGTCAAATTTCGTGCTACCTTAGCCGTCGCACTGCACCAGGCGTCACTTCCAGGCAAGACACCTTGCCATATTTACTGCTTATATTTAGTTGCATATTATTATTCAGTTATTGTATATTTTTTGCACTTTTATTTTCAGTTATTTATTTTCTTTCTTGTATATGCACCTAGAGTTAAGAGACTACCGTCAATATAGTGCGTCTCATTAACTTTGTCATGATTGTACACGAGTTATGTGGGAGTTGTGAGTAACATATAGAGGTCACTTGCGTGTTGGCTGATCCCCCATGTGCATGCGTAGGAATAACTGTCAATAGATGCATGTTAGAGGACTTGACGGTTATCAGGTGTAAAACAATGTTGTGAAAGTGACACGTGTTGGTGCGTCGTGGTTACGACGCATGTATAGTATCATTGGGGGGGGGGAAGAGGCCAGCTATTAGCGTAGGGTCTACATTTATTTTTACACATATTTATGGGTTGATAGTGACTCGAATGAGCGCTACTTGCTGCCCCGGCCGATAGTGACTCGGATGAGCACTACTTGACGGCCATTCTTTATTTACTCTGCTGATCCTACAGCCCCTGCGTAGAACATTATCCTCAAAGTGCATATCACTTAGACGTTAGGGACCCAATTGTATTGTAGTTTTATAGTATTTACAATTACTGTTATAATGGCATGTTCTTACTGTATCTTGTTACGTCCCTCTGAGGACCTGATGATTTCTCCTGGTGTGCTTTTGTGATTTTTGCAGGTGCTCTAGTCAAGGCCATAGTTTACAATCTACCTTTGCGATGCTAGCTCTTGGATCGTCTTTCGCTTCGCTCGACTTTTCCATCATTGCTATGTATTTTTCTCTCTTTAGTTGGTAGTGGATTTGTCTCTGCCCAACGTTTTTGTACAAATGACATTTAGAAGTTGATTTTATGATATATTTATTTGTGGATGAGATTAGTTTCATGGCTTTCTACATTTCACAGCTTATGTATACATACGAGGGTTCCATATACTCCGTATGTATACAGCTGGCATGTCTACGTACTTAGTTCTTGTATTTTAGAACTGGGGCATTACATGTTTTTGTGGTGGCCCATGCAGGTCTCCTTTATCACTTCGGTTATGTTACTGTACCGATGTGAACCTGCACATAGGATTAGAAGTCTAGAATCTCATCCACCTACTTCACTACACCATAATAGGCGATTACCCACGGTTATTACCGTGACGATTATTTTTTGTCACGGTAATAACCGTTACTAGTGGGGCGTGGTTAATATTTAGTCACGGTAATAACCGTTACAAATATTTATTTTTGTCACGGTTATAACCGTGACAAATAGTTGTTTTGGTAACGGTTATAACCGTGATAGAAGTCCATTTATGTGACGGTTGTAACCGTGACCAATATTCTATTTGTCACAGTTATTAATGTTGCAGTTAGTTTGTTTTGTCACAGTTTTTACTGTGACTACATTATTTTTTTGCCTTTGTTGCTGGCACTTCTTCTTAGTCTGGAACTCGTGTGAAGCTTCATACTTCGGTAAGCTGTCAATAGAAAGGGACCCAATATAAATGTTATAAAATTGAACTTGACTATTCTCCATCGCGACTGAATGCAAGAGATTACATAAGGAAAAAGCTTTTAAAGGGGGCCTAACAAAGAAAGAAACCTTTTAGGATCTAGCTCCTCTTCATACTACATTTTCCAATGTGGGACTAAATCCCTTATTAGTTCTCAACAGTTACTTACAAGCTCAGAAGCTAAGCAACCAAAGTGCAGTTTAAAGTATAGTACAACACTGGTTTGTTCTCCTGGCCTGCCTGTAGAATATTTGCCAGTGAAGAAAACCATAAGATTTGTTCTGTTTCTTCAATTCCTCAGAAACATTATCATTTACACACGGGAAAAAAAAGAGTGGCAAAAACAACATCAGAAATCACATCTGTGTTATGTCCAACTTACTTGAGAAGCACCACTAAGATCATTACTCTTCTCGACGAGGGTATTCAAGTTCTCCCCACGTTCTAGGACGCTTTCGATGGTCTTGTGCTGCATCAGTCATCACAAAACAATCAGCTCCCCCTCGCAATGAGTAACAACCAGCATATTCTTACACAAAAACCATGCAAACTTCTCAACTGAGGAAAATCTTAGCGACTTGGTACATTTCTGATAGCATGTTTACCAAAAATTGAAGCCTGTAATTGAAATTATCATAGTACCCAAGTATCACACTAAGTATAGCTAGCAATGCAATTTTCCAGGACACAACGAGGGGGAACAGAACATCTTATAGATCAAGCCTGGTCAAAATCTTGTTCTTTATTATATATATCAAGAAGATTGCTTCTTTGTTTAAATCAAAGTCGATCACTCTGATGTGTTCAAGGATCTCATTCGTATGCCTAAATGATGACATTGCTAGGTATCTATCCTGCAAACGCCTCATTCTGCCATGAAGTATTTGCTATATTGGTTTCTTTGATCCATCTTTCATTGTTTTAAAAAGGAAGATATTGAGTAGATTCTAGCGTATACTTTACTCAAAATGTCATTTTTGTATTAACTACTAAGCAGTTACTGCCAATTTCTTCAGCAGTAGCCGACACAGTTGATAAGGTGAGCGTATCCATATATATACAAAATGAAAATAACATGAACCAGAAACTCCAAAGTCATATGGATATTTAGTTTATAGTTAAGACTTACAAGAATAATTTTAGTTTCATCCAAATCCCTCTGAATCTTCAGCAACTTATCCGCCTCTGCAGGGTCCTATGGGTAAATTTAACTGAAAAAGTTAGTATTAAAGAATAGATCATCAGAACATGAAATTCCAAAAATAAATAACAAGTTCAATTGAGACTGACGAAGAAGCAATGTGAGTATAGGAAAACTTAGACATCAAACTTTATTTGGCTTGTATTGAGGAGGAAAAAGCACTTCAGAGTTCAGAGTCATATTTAGACAGTTCTTCAGAACATGTATAATTAGTGTTAAAACAGTTGTTTTGTTTTAATACTTCTGTCCGGTTAAATATGTTGCTAGTATAGGATGTATCCACTCGTAGAAAAGGAAAAGGAAAAAAACATCCAAAGCACAACCTCCTATATCATAGGAAATCAATCGTGTTGGTTTAGAAAAGAAAAGAATAAACTCTATGCCCAACCAAAAATCAATTTTCAAGATAAGACATTTAAAGATGAATAAAATAGTTAAGTAACAGAAAAATAACAAAAAACCTAATATTTAGTTAAGGCTTCATTCAAATAGGACCATGGTTCCGTCACATCTGTCTCTACAGCTCTCCATGATTCCCCAAACGACTTCTGATACTCATCTAGTACCTTCAAAACAAGTTACTTGCCTAAGCATTTATAACTTACAATTTGATTTTCAACAAAACGTGGACATGTTAATAAAGCTTCTTCATCAAGACATAAAAACAATGAATTCAAATTATACCTTTTAAGATTTTAAGGAACCATAACATGCAAATGTTCAAATGAGCACATAAATTATATGGTAGTACTGGATGCTTACTCAAGAAATTGGAAGGCATGCAATCATTTTGATGCATATTCAGATTAACGTATGAAGAAGGAATGGCTAGAATCATTAAAATATCCCCAATGCAAACAATCAACGGCAGTCAAAGAAGTTGATGAGGGTTATATGCAGAGAAAGGGCTATGCATAATCCATTCCCTTCATAGTGAGTTACATAAAACATGCAAGTAGGGCTTACTATGTTACCAAATTATTCATCTAGAACTTTAACAAGGTTTTAAAGTTATTATAACCAAAGAACAAAATACATGCTAGTTTGACATGCATATCATACATTAAACAATTTACTATAACATAATTTTGGCATTACCACTATTATACTTTATATTCCTTTTACAAGTAACTCTAAGATCAAGTTGAGAGCCAATACTCTGCCTCTTTGTGTGCCCTAAATTCACAAACGTATATTGAAGCTCCTATATTGTGTCACTTTGTATGATCTAAATCATACTATACTTGATTTTCCTTTTCGAAGTTGTGAAATCAGTATTACAATTAAAAGGATCTCAGGTCAAGGTAAGAAGAGCTAATTCTCTCTTTATATGCCCTAAATTAATAAATGCATGATGAAGCCCCTATAGTCAATCTCCTTTCCTCCCAAATGGTAATTACTTCAGTACATATGCAACTTTTGGTGTAACCAAGCCTCGCAACCCTACTTCTTTCTCCTAGGGTTTTTTTTCAAATGATTAAGTTCTTAGGGTAGCAAATGTGAAGTCTCTTGTGAAAAGTTAAAACCATTAGTGTTAGAAGGATAAAACATTTAAAACAGTAGATAGAAAGAGTTTAAAGTTAATAAGTGGTTTTTGTAACAAATTCTTTCTGCATTCATAACTTATTCTTGTTTGAACAAAAATCAAGTGGATCGAATTTCGTCCTGACCCAATTCCATTAGGATTTGGATTTTGATTATGCCTAACCCAATCCAAACCAATCCACTTGATGCTTTATAATATCTATGAAGGCTAAGCTTCAACAAAGTCATCCATGAACTCTATCTGAACCACCTCCACATGTTCCCCAACCTTTCTCTTGAATCACAAGGGAGGCCAAGCTGAGGTTCAGTCCAAGAGTGGTTCAGTAATAGTGCCTGTTATCTGGAACATGACCCTATAAGTAATATATGAAACCTTTTGAGTTACTAATCTTCCTTTATGGTTTCTTATATATTATAATTCGGACCTAAATCAATCCAAGGCAGGAATGTGGAAGGAAGAAGGAGAATCAAACTCAACTATTAATGCAGTTCAATTTTGAGTTACCTATGTCATGAAGGGGGTTTTTCTTTGGAAGATGGGGAAAAAAATTCCCCCCATGTTTTTAAGAGAATATCATGTCGTACACTTAGAGAATATTGACAATCATGTTTAAGTCGAGCAACACTATGCTTCATTAAAAATAGAATTCATTTTGTAGAAAAATACAACAATACCAAAAACCTGACTTCTCTCTCCCGGACCTGATTGTTAAGAGTAAAATTTAATCACAACTGAGCCTTCTTTCATATATGTTATTTAGATCATCAGATGATCAATATACTAACAAGAAATAAAAATGGGAATGGGAGGGGGTCAGATGATCAGTATACTAACAAGAAATAAAAATGGGAATGGTAGCCCGTACCCTATCAGTACGAATACTAGTAGCAATGACAATAACCAGATTATGAAATGTTTACATAGGTCATGAAAGCACTCTATTAACATGAGTTATTATTCAGTTTCTCAAGCTTCGATCCGCTACAGTTATCAGTGATATGTTGCACCGACACGGATATGATACGGCGTAGTACTATACAGAAACAGCAATGTATTGGTGTGTCCTAGTGTATTTTCAAATGTGACACCTAACCAATCGCATGGTAATGGGTCATTCCAGAAATACTCTGCATCAAGTGCATCCTTGGCCGAGATTCTCTAAATAACAAAAGGGGGAAGTGTTTGTGCTGTTAGAGGATGGTAATGGGTCATTCCGAGATACTCTGCAGCAAGTTGACTAGAGGATGCTTCTTTCTCGTGATGACTTATTCTGATATAAAGAATCACGTATAATTCTAAGTTGCACAGACACGGAAAATGGTGGCCGTATCCGTTTCGTGTCCGTACCCTTATCCATACCAACATAAGTGATTACACTGTCCATATTTGAAAATGCCCGTATCCCGTACCCCCATCACGTAGTTATCCATATCCGTGTCCGTGTTTGTGCAACATAGGGCATAATGACAGCACATATGCTTTACATATGAAGACAGTTTGGAAATTAAACCGAAGATGAAACTACAGCAGGTTAACAAGATTGGTTTCCAAATGGACCAGACAGCTGTGAAAATGGGAAATTTTACAAATGTAATACATAAAGATAGCTAAGGACCTTTGAAGAGCCATTAGAAGAACACTGAAAATTTCAAATGTAGCATTTGAAAATATTTTCTACATATAGGATTTACCAAAATAATACGTTTTTGTTAAATAAACTATATTAACTATTCATAGATATGAGCACATACATCAATAATGTGAAAATATTGTATTGAGGATGTGTTCTCACTATACAAACCAATACTGAGAACCTGAACCTACCACACACTATATATTCATATAGCTTTTCTTTCGTCACCATGACTCTTGAAACTTGAATATTTCTGCTCATAGCAACCAAAAGGAAGAATATTCTGCTAAACCAGTATTTACAATAAGCAAATACCTGTAGACATAGTAGAGAATACCTGAGATGGATCCAGTGTCAATATCCTCTCAAGTAACTCCAATGCGTGATGATCAAAACTGTCAAATCAAGCATAAATCTATATTAAAAACTAAGCAAATTATATATGTCCAGACCCTGACGATTTTAATAAGCATAAATCTATATTAAAAACTAAGCAAATTATACATGTCCAGACCCTGACGATTTTAATAAGTTCAAACCAGATAGTCTCCTTGCTAACGGAATGGCAGAGAAAATTTAAAAATCAATCAAAGATTTATATAAGTTAAAAAAATAAAGTTGTTTGATAAATAGAAACTTCCAGCACTAGTTAAAAAATCTTCAACAAAGTCAGCATGCCTCCACCCTATTAAAAGAAAAATAGATTCAGCTTCACAAGAAAATAAAATTCATGTAAACATTTGCCCAAAACCATTTGTTGTCGTTCCTTTGCCCCAATTCTCAGGGCAACAAGGCCATGTACCTTCCACTGGCTGAGTCCAACTTCAAGGCTTCCTTGACCATTTGACAATTTAAAGCCTTCTGATGGAAAAGAGCCAGAACCTGTCTCCACACTATAATAAAAAATAAGCCTTCAACTAGGTAATAGAAGATGAGTCCTTTCAACCTATAGAAGCATGAAACGATAATAAAAAACAATATACTATTGACATGTTTTGTGTTTCGGAATCATTTCTGGAAATGGAGTAACTGACTGGTCATATCTAGTTTGGGTCATGTCTAGCTAGTTAGTTTACTTGGCTGTTAGCTTTTTAACTCGATTTTAGAAAGGTATTTCTATACTTTGAACTTTTCTAAAATTTCAGGATCTTCAAGGCCGTTAGCCTGCTTGTATAGGTCAAGATCAGAACACTTTAACAGGACAACAAACAAGTGCTTAAACCCCTCTAGGCACTGCAATATGATATTCTCATATCATCAACACACTCCATACCTTTAGTTCAAAAGAGAAACAATATAGTCCAACGGATTTCTATTCTAATTAATTCCATTATAAGGAGATCAATCTATAGGTTGGAAATCCATCAACTAGGACAAGCCCTTCATAATTCATATACAGATATTTCATTGTCAAAATTTACTCATGGGTGGTCAAATTTGACAAGAAAACCTCAATTGGTTAGCAGAGGTCAGGATCCTTTCCAAAGTTGGCATGTCGAACATCAGATATCATACAAGATTTTTAGAAAAAATAAAATATTGGGCATACACATTGGGCTATTCAAAAGTTGAGCTATATTCCTTGTAGATACGTATTGATGAAAATAATCCATATTAACTACTTCAATTTCTGTAGGAGTATATATATTACCACAACTGATATGCCTCAAAGATAACTAATATTTCTTCTATGCATATTATATAAATAGTGAATACCATGAAAGGAACCAGAAACACAAGTATTTCAATAAATAATAATAATAATAATAATATGTGATTGATGTAAACACTTGCCCAGAACTTCATTATAATGGAGAACTTACCATACAGTTTGACTTCATGGTGCGGGGACTGGCACGGTCGAAGCGAGTGATGGGACACAATTTGACTTTGTTATAAAAATAATTAAAGGGATTATCTATGACATACTCTACTTATATATGGACTTACTATTCATGATGCTATTATATCGGAAGAGATAAGTAAAAAATAACACCTGGATAAACTGAATTAGCGGTTATCTTCACCTCTTATTCCTAATGAACCGAAAAGAGCGATCAACAACATTGATTTTCAAGAAAGCACTATACAAAAAGTCTTCTTTAGGGGAAAAAAAGGATGCAAGTACATAATTTTAGTAAAAATTGGTTTATAAGTAAAATGGAGGATTGGGTATACCATAATACGTAGGCTCTGCCAAGACAACTTCCAGAACTCAGATACGATATGCAGATTCACCATAAATCAGCACCCTAGACACTGGAAAAAATTGCAATAACATGATTCTCCATTGTCAGAATTCATCAATCAATCGAATTCCAATCCACGCTAACTAAGCGACCAAACATATTACCTTTTTTGGATCTTGAAGTGGGGATGATGGAGATGTTCCTCCTCGCCCGCAACAATTCCTTCCGGACGCACCTAGTTCTTCTCAATGGCATCAACAGATTTAACATTGACAATGACGAACTCCTCATAGAACTCGTCCAGCGGGACCTGCGGCTCGATCCGTTCCTCTACCTCCATATCGACGGGATCGGTGTTGTGACCTTGACGTCCCGGTCTCCTCCTCCTTCTATAAATATTAAATAATCTCATGTCCAAAATAAAATTTTACAAAACCCTAACAAATAAATACGGCATGTGAAATTCTTAAGTAACACTTTGAAATTAGATCTCTCACAACAAAGAAATTAAAGAAGAAACACTTTAGAAATTAGGAAAACCTAATACTATGAGAAATTCGAAACTTAAATCTCACACATAAGAAGAAAATGTGTTTAGAAGCTACCAGAAATAAGAGGAATTAGGAAAATGAGCATAACTTCAAGACTAGAGTAAGCTCGAGAGAGCATTTGAGGAAGCTTGAGAGAGAGGAGAAGGAGAAGGAGAGGAAAAATGAAAATGTGAGGGGGAGAGAGGGCTGGAGGAAGGTCAAATGAAAAAAGGAGAGGGAAAATGAAAATGAGTGCGGGAGGGTGGGCAATTTTCTTTCTCTGCCAAATTGATTTGTAACGGTTTTTACTGTTACATAAATTATAAAACTAACAAAAATTTAAAATTAAAATTTTAGTAAAGTTTTGTTAATTATTGTAACGCTTATTATCGTTACAAGCGTGTAACGATAATAACCATTACTAATTATAAAAAACATGTGTTACAAATTATATGTTTTGGTGTAGTGCTTGATCTCCTTTCTTGACTTCAAATTTCGAAATCTAGTTGCCATCCTTGAATTGCATCCTGCTTGAACTCTTTCTACCGTAATCCTTACTTTCTCGTGCTTAATAGAGGTTAGGAAGATGACTACACTAGCATATGCTCATAGGACAAACACATGGCTAGAAGGATTACATTGACAATTAGTATGCATTGAGATACTATATTGAGTTATAAAGACATTTATTACTTTAAGGATCAAAGAACCCTCTCTTCCTAAAGGTATGATCTTATAAGAGGTATTAGTTGATTCCAAGTTGGGTAGTAGCGATTACCGACTATGAAGGATAGTTAGAATTTTATTTTGACACTACTAAGTGGTGTACACAAGAGGATAGTTAGCATCTATATACAATTGAGAAAACAAGTTGATTTAATTTTTGAGTTTGATTTGGAAGGTCTTCAAAAATATTTATGAATTTGGGGTTAGAGCTATACATATTTTGAGGATATAAAATTTATTTGGGAAAAATTCTAAATTTCTTATGGTTGATTTATTTAGATTATGAGTTTAATGTCTCGATTGTGGAAAAAAAATTAACTTTTGAAGATTTTGGAGTAGTTATGAATTGCTCGAAGTTTAGATATACATTTTGAGGGATATAGAATCAATCTGAGGAGTTATTTTAAATGTTCAATTTTTGAATTATGATTGATGAGATTATTTAAATCTTGAGCTTATGTTTTGGGATTTATTGTAATATGCTAAGAGTTATCTCGAGGTTATTTGAGAAATTCTAAAAAATTTAAAAGCTAAGATTTGTTATGGAAGTTTAGCAAAAAAAAAGGATTTGACGACTGATAGGATTATTTGAATATTGAGTTTTATTACAACTTTTGGGAGAAGTTATTAATGATATGATGAAAAGTTAATTTTAGATTGATTAAAGGAATTTACATTCTAAGTTATGATTATACTGGACGACTTAGAATGAATAAAAATTATGGTGATTATTTTTCGAGAATTGTTATTAAGAAAATTTATGAAAGCTCGAGTTCCAGAAGTTAGACTTATAATGGTAGGCAACCAAGATAGCCCTAATGAGATAGAGTAGTCCACAGTAGTGACATATCACCCATGGCTATGATAGTTGTAAATACTCAAGTATAGTTAGTCATCTACTAAACCATGTGATCATATCTCAATCTTGACTTACTCGACCTTCCTTCAAATCTAGATCATTTATCGTGACCATCTAATCGTTTGGAACTTGAAAAATAGGTAGATCGTTCCTTGATCGTACCTCATCTAGGAGACTATCTTCTCTCTAAAAACCGTATTCCTAACTTCTTCTACTCGATCTACTAGATTCCCTAGATTCCCTAATTATCTTTATTCTATTCGTGCTTTAACTTGATCCTTCTATTTTCGTACGTTAATTGACACCTCAAGAACACCCACTTTCTATTTAGATCTTTTGGGTGTCCCTTACCGTGACATTGATATTCGGAGCACGAGACCAGCTGTTATCTTCCAACAAATTTCACATACAAGATCTAGACGAGCCCACCTTCATGTAGACATATCATGTCCCACTAAAACTCGTTCCCTTGTGCTTTATTTTTATGATGCGACTTTCAGTTCAAAAAGGCTAAACTATAACCATTACCATGTTATCGAAACACTTTCCAACTACAGATAGGGACTCAACCTCGACTCAAATCGTTCGACCCTATATATGATTATGATCTACTTAATTCCTTAAATGCTTAACTTTGTATTTTATCTTGATTGCTTGACTCTTGTCCTTTTATTATCTTGATTTACTTAGACCCAAAACACTTTTACTCATCATACAATATTAGCGACCCTTACTTCCCTTCCAATTAAATTGCTTCACTCATATTTCACTATGGTTCTTCCGTAGTATGTGCAACCTCGTTCCTTTGATGCCCTTGTGCAAGTATAGAAGTTTGATCGTGGCACCCTTCAGTTATACGGGACTAAATTAGGAAATTCCATAGAAATTTGATGATTATGAGGTTACAAGGTATATATAAGGACAAATGAAATATGTGGTCAGCCCTACCAGATAAACTAAGGAATGTAAGGTGGATCAAGGATAAATAAACTCCACGGTTGACAAATAGTCGATCCAACTTTGGATGGTGTTCTTTTAAATTGTAACGACTTAAGGAGTACGTTTCTAAGATAATTATGAACATGAAGTTAAGATGAGTTTCATTTTTACCATCATAAATTAAAAGATCATGGGATTCCAATTCCCGAGGAAGACACTAATAATAAAGGATTGAGAAAAAAATTTTATGATAGGAGATTGAGTTATGAAGATACAGTTTTAGTTTTCATTGAAGACGGACTGTTAGTGGGTACTTATGGTTATATTTTACATTGATAAATAAGTACAAATTTGTAGTAAAAGATTTTGACTTTTACATGGACTAAATCAAGTGAAGGTTGAAATTTTAAATTTCAAGATTATGACTTGAGGAGTTATATATGTGTGTTTAGGAATTATAGGATTCAAAGTTTCAGATTAACTAAAATTTTATGATGAGATATACAAATTAGAGTACATTTTAAGACCAAATTCTTATAAGTAAATTTTGAGGGAGACGTAAAATGAAAGGCGTTGTAAAGAAACAATTTATGGAATATAAGTTATGGATAAAACAAAATAAGATGATATCAAAGGTTGAAGAGATCATTACCTGTTTATGAGGGTGCACTTGTATGAGGTTAATATTAGCATTAGTCGAGCTTAGTTGTGGATGGGTTGACATGCACGTGATTTTATAAACTATATCCATAGAAGTTATTTTTGAAAATTTTCGTCGAACTCCATTTCTATCATCGCACCGAAAATTTTGATCGTGAATCCTTAACTGCTTCACGAAAAATAGTTTATATCCCTTCAACCCTACCTACCCTATCTATTCCTAAATTTCGTGGACGAAATTCTTTTAAGTTGGGTAGGATATAACCCCCCTAAATTTCTACTACGATTTTTTTTATAAATTGGTATTTAGTGGTATTTAATTTGTACTTCGTATTTGTACGACGCGTGCGAATTCGAGTTCTCATAATTGTACGTCACGTACGAGTTTGCATTTTTCGTATTGGCTCGTCGAGTGTGAATATATGCGAGGTACATATTTTTGAAAACATTTTATAGATTTTTATATAAGGAGAAGGATATCTTTAACATGCGAGTAGTATTTTCCAAATATTAAAAGGGCATCGCGTCGATATTTCAAAAACCCAGTTTTATTATTTTAAGAAGACTAGTTTATTTTGTTAGCAAATTAGAAAACTATGTTCATATAAATATTCTTTTCCCATATGAATACGTAAAATATAATTTACATATAAATTGATTTTTTGAAACTTATTTTATTCATGGTATTAGAAAGGTGTTTCTAGTACTATTAAATAATTATTATGATTTTCAAAATTTAATATTATTATATTTTAATATTTACGAAAAAGATATTTAAATTTTATTTTGATTTAATATTTGATTAAATATGACAATTTAGATTAGAAAAGACAATATTGAATTTATCGGTTTTATCTTAAATAGCTTTTGGATTTTATCTATATTAATTTGGATCGAATCAAATTAAGAGGGTGATTATCCATTGGGGAATTTAGATCTACCCAATCCTTATCCAGTTAGGATTCTCCACCTCCTATATAAGGAGAGTCTCCATGCTTTCTTTTCCCATAATTTCCACAACCCAAACTATCTCTATCACAACCCAGATCGTGCATCGTGTCTGTGTCTATGTCATTACATTATCTTTCCTATTTTCCTATTACAATTACATCTTCTTGTCCGATAACTTCGGACGTTCCCCAAATCTTGTGTCACGTAGGACACGATCCCAATTCCCAAAGTTCTACCCTAACCCTTAAATCCCTAAACCAAATTCCCAATTCTCTAAAACCCTAACCCTAATCCCTAATTCTGCTGTATCCGGCCGCTGACGCCGATGCCTAACGCCACCCGCCATTATGGCCAGGCCATCCTTCTCTTCACTCGATCCCATGTCCACTATAACATCTTCGACCATCACCGGCCCACCATGGCACCCACCACTATCACTGATTCCGTCACTATCACTGCCGACACCACCCTCACGAGCCCTAACTCCGGTCATCACCACCCTTACCTCTCTTCCGGTCCGACCTAGTGTTGCGCTTCCGACAGTGGCACACGACTTGTCCGTGGCTACCCTTCACCGTCGCTAGCGCTGCCAGGCCTCGACTCGCGTGCCACCAGTGCCACGACTTCCAGCAGCGCCGATGCCAGTCGTCTCCTCTGCGGCATGCACACTCACGTCTCCTGCAGTTCCCCTCCTCCCGAAGCCACGATCGAACACCAGTCACCATCGTCGTCATCAATCGCCGCAACCATTGGCCGTTGCCGTGTCTCCTCGTATCCGCACGGTCGCACGAGGCAGCCCCACGGTGAGCACCGAGCATCGCACTCCCCTCATTTCCCTCCTCTTTGATGTTTCATCTGCTTTCCTCTCTTCTTCCTTCACGCTGGAAGAATGAGTACACTCTTCCTCATCATTATTTTCCTCTCTTCCTCTGAGTCACTTTTCTAACCTTCTCTCTTCCCTGTATAAGCCTGGGAAATGAGACAATATTGATATTTTATTTATTATGTTAGTATAAGTATTACATTATTTTATTAGTGTTAAGTATCAGTCAACATATATAAATATATATAACTTTGTTATTATACTAACAAAGTATCATTAGTTTTTATTTTTTATTTTTATTCATAATTAATATTATTGTTGTATTTATGATTTACATTGTAATAAACATTGGGCTTGGTCCTATCACTATTTTAAATCAGGTTAGAACCCTAAAATTATTATTCTCGTATATTTTTACTATCTTCTAGATATAGTATTTAGCTTAGAAGCTAAAATATTGTTATACAACTTTATAGTATTTTAATATAGTCTTTGGCATAAAATATGGTATATTATTTTGTAATATTTAGCTGTAACTTTTTAGCCTAAAAACTATGGGTTGATCATAAAGTTATGGTTTTGAAAGATATTTTAGATTTTCAAAGTACTTATTTAAACTATTATAAATATAGTTTTCAAATATAATAGTTTTTTTTTTTCCAAAATAGTTATATATATATATATTTATTGTACCAATTTTTGGAATATCTATTCTTGCCCATGACTAAATCAAAACCTTTCTATCTTCTTGCAAATCTCAGACTTCCTTATATCGTCCCTAGCTAAATTGGCTACCCTGAACTCAATGATATGGCCTATTCTATCATTTGGGATCATCTTGCGTACTTTTGTCATCTATGTCTATTATGTGCTAACACAATCATACCGCGTGTCAACTACAACCAACTCAAGATGGAACAGTCCATGCCATTATTGGAGGCTGTCTTGCATAGTAGTAACACCGAAGTCAAATTTCATGCTACCTTGGTCGTCGTACTGCACCAAGCGTCACTACCAGGTAAGATACCTTGCCATATTTACTGCTTACATTTAGTTGCATATTATTATTCAGTTATTGTATATTTTCTGCACTTTTATTTTCAGTTATTTATTTTTCTTCTTGTATATGGACCTAGAGTTAAGAGACTACCGTCAATGTAGTGCGTCTCATTAACTTTGTCACGGTTGTACACGAGTTGTGTGCGAGTTGTGAGTAACATATAGAGGTCACTTGCGTGTTGGCTGATCCCCCGTGCGCATGCATAGGAATAACTGTCAATAGATGCATGTTAGAGGACTTGACGGTTATCAGGTGTAAAACAATATTGTGGAAGTGACACGTGTTGGTGCGTCGTGGTTACGACACATGTATAGTATAATTTGGGGGAAGGAGAGGACAGCTATTAGCGTAGGGGCTACATTTATTTTTACACACATTTATGGGTTGATAGTGACTCGGATGAGCACTACTTGTTGCCCCGGCCGATAGTGACTCGGATGAGCACTACTTGACGGCCATTCTTTATTTACTCTGCTGATCCTACAGCCCCTGCGTAGAACGTTGTCCTCAAAGTGCATATCACTTAGACGGTTAGGGACCCAGTTCTATTGTAGTTTTATATTATTTAAAATTGCAGTTATAATGACATGTTCTTCTTGTATCTTGTTACGTCCCTCTGAAGACCTAGTGATTCATCCAGGTGTGCTTTTGTGATTTTTGCAGGTGCTCTAGTCAAGGCCATAGTTTATAATCTACCTTTGCGATGCTAGCTCTTGGATCGTCTTTCGCTTCGTTCGACTCTTCCATCGTTGCTATGTATTTTTCTCTCTTTAGTTGGTAGTGGATTTGTCTCCGCCTAACGTTTTTGTACAAATGACATTTAGAAGTTGATTTTATGATATATTTATTTTTGGATAAGATTAGTTTCATGGCTTTCTACATTTCACAGCTTATGTATACATACGAGGGTTCCATATACTCAGTATATATATAGCTGGCATGTCTACGTACTTAGTCCTTGTATTTTGGGAATTGGGTGTTACATTGTCGGTCAAATGGATGAGCCTGATCATATGTCCCAAGCCGATCACATAATGCTCTAATTTCTCAAGGCACCGTTTATGTTTACATTATACATCAGTTATTACTGTACTGCTCTACATTTCTAGTATTTCATACCCTGACATGATATTGAGATTTACATATTTTTTTTATATTACAATATTGATATTTCGTCTTGTATTTCACTATAACTGTCTCTTATAGAATTTGTCAATTCACATGGAACTGTTGTTAGCGTTTGTACTTGCTCCTATCCTGACAGGATAACTTCGTTTTATTTTTCAGAGGATTGAGATACAGACTGCCCGACGTTCTACGGGTTTGGCGTAGACGCAGTTTACCACTTGGATTCAGTGGAGCCGGTGCCTTTAGAGGACGCACCACCGGTAGGAATCTTAGACTAGTAGGTTTGACTGGACTGCATTCCAGCTTATTATTTTGGGTTGTAGTATATATATATATATTTGGGATTGTATAATGTTTTAAACTCTGAACTTTTGGTTGTGACTCTATGACTGCATCTATTTTTAGCTTTTTCTATTTTCATCATATCTTTATCACATCGTGCTTATCTTCCCTAGATGTCATGTGATTGAGTTATATATATTCCTCCGTATGGGGGATGACAGGTTTATATATATTATTGATGTTTAATTTTATAGACGACCTATACAGCGTTCTACCACCGACACTGCGGCGTAGGTTGGACGTACCCACGTGCTCGTGCCCCTAAATAGGGTGCGGGTCGTGAAAAATAGGCACCCAACGTCATCTCATAGAAGAACACTGCCATTGGCTAGCACGGGCACGAACTGCTCTGTCCATAGCTAACTTGGCACATCTCGGTCTTCTGAAGGGGTTCACCGTCAAGATCAAAGCTTCTTTGAACAAGAAGATGCACAACCTGCAGTGCAACAACCTGCTAAGGTGGAGGTTCGGTCGAGTTCATTCTCAACGAGAAGTTGTGTGAAATGAGAACGAACTTCTCTTCATAAATACAGCTAGTTATAGGCCAGTGCAATCGAACCCATGCAGCAAGTGGCAGCTCTCCTTGAAGTTAATACAATGAACCTAGCATTAATGACGATGAATCTGCCACCTCAAATTCATACTATGTCAAAAGTCATCAATTCGAGCCTCGAAAGACTCAACCAAGCTGACCAAAGGAGATGCGCTATACAACTCATGCGCTTCCCAGCTCCATGCGCTGCATATCTGATGCGCCCACCTAAGTTCATCTCCCAACAAAGCATTTAATGCTTAGTGACAGCGACGGGCGTCTCGAAGACCGAGCAGACAGCTTCTTTACTTTATTAGCCTCCATTACAATTTTGTATCCTGAGGCTACAAATGAAGACCCACTAACTAGATTCCTCCTAACTAATGGCACATGAAGCACATCATAGAGAGATAGAATTTTTTTGATGTCATCTTCAGATCTATTCTTTCTCTTCCTACAATCTATGCCGTTGAGCCATCTCCTAGGGTCACACCTCCTCCACCTGATTCCTAATAGTTTGAAAAATATGAGCGATCAAACGAAACGTGAACATTAGCTCCGAAATCCAACCACTAATCATCAGAGTGGTAAGAAATATTTACTACAGGTTGATAGCTTACAGACCTGAAGGAGCTAGAAGACCCATTCAGAATCATGTTAGCCTCCGGCTTGGTAGAGCCTTTCCCTTTGAAGGAGGTCCTGATAGGTTCTTTCTTTCGATGGAAGCAGTTGATGGCCGTATGGTTTGTTTTGCCACACATAAAATAAATTTTTTTTTAATCCTGAGTCTGACCAAAGTTTCTAGGTTTTTGAGATTGCTGGTGATGAGGGTTCTTGGTAAAGTGGGGTTTTTGATGTAGTTGAAAGCTCTGCTTCTTTTTGAAGGGGTTTTTCTTGGATTTGAGATGGTGAGTAGGCTTGAGTTTGCCATGGCCTTCTATAAGGTTTACGTTAGCTTTGGAATCAGACCTAACTTTGGACTTTAACCTAAACTCTTCTTCTGTTCTAAGTCTCTTTAGAACTTGAGGTTATATAAGAGTTCCTTGTAGATAGGTAAGGTCTTTGGCAATGTCAGACAAGAAGGGGGGAGTTTGTTTATCAAGCATCCTATTTTTTGCTCAGTAGAGAAGAATGTACCTTTGGCTGAACATGCCTAGGTGTTCTTAGAATTAGGGGTGAGCATTATTCGGTTTTGAACCCGAAAACCAACCGAATAAGAGATTTGTTTCGGTTTTGAAAAAAATCGTTCGGTTTCGGTCCAAATACCGAAAACCGAAGAAATTTTAGTTTATATATATATATATC
>JANAVB010017195.1:4799938-5046417 GCA_029216955.1 Iris pallida | reverse complement strand
AATTTCTATATCTTGACTTGGTCAAAAATCTAACCAAATTAGGAAACTATTACTAATAGTATACTTGGAGAATCAAATCATATCCAAAATAGATCAAACCAAAGCCCATGCCCTAATAATATAAATAACCTATCAAACCCTAACTAATCCCCCTCTCCCATAACTGTCCAACTACCCACAAACCTTCCCAACCTAGTGGCCTAATCTTGTGGCCGACCCCATAGCCGACCCTTTCTTCACAAAACCCCTAATTTTTCCTCAATTTTTGACCATCACCACCACTCACGCGACCCCCTCGATGTCCTCTTCCGCCCTAGCAACTGTAGGAGCAATCCTGCGGCTGTTAGAGAGGTGCACGATGCGCTACTTGGACGAAACTCTGTTGAATCAAAGTCTAAAACATCACAGCAGGTTAGTCGACTTGTAGACGATGTTTCACCCACCTTTTCCTATCGTTTACTTTAAACAAATCCTAGGAGTTATCTTTGTGTGTCTACTCCAACTTCTGATCGCCGAATCCTCCAGTTCCAAGCGGTTTGCCCGTAGCGTAGATTCTATAACAGGGTGTCTAGAACTAACAAATTTATTGCGAGCCATTTTTACCTATCTAAGTAGTTTCTACCTTTCTAATATTTTTATTCAGAATCTAGACATTAGGGTTTCCAATGCATATCTGTGGTTAGGTTTCGCATCTGTTGCTATTTTTAAAAATTTATGACATTTACCGTGTCACCGAACTCTGAAAAATTATGCTTTCCTTGTGTCCAAAAGGGTCAAAAACTCCATGAATCCATATAAACTTACGATGTGCACAGTTTAACATTATAAATAGTATTTTAACTAATTTTTGGGATTTTTACAGAATTTATTGATTTTAATTAATCATTGTTTCGGGACTAAATTAATGGGTCAAATGAGGAAGTAATATGTGGTATTGACATAGGACCTCTTGTGAAAGAGTTCCACTATTGAAAATATAACTGTAGCAATATATAGGTATTTATAGGTAATTTTTAGAATTTAAATATCTTATTTTGTTATAATTGTAAAGTATTTACGAGAGGATTGGACCTATATGTACTTATATAATAGATGCAGTGTCGTAACAACGTTGTGGCAACTAGGAGACGTAGATACTATATAATTTATATTGGTATGTTTGATATAGAATATAAATATTTTATTTATTATAGGTGAGCTTGGAAGGATCAACAAGGACACCGAAGTTGGTCAGGCGTATCCGCAGACAGGAGTTACATGCAAGCGTGCCTTGCCTTCGTTACAGATTCTTTTTTGTCTTGTTGTTCATTTGATTAGCATTGCATGATGTAGGACGTTGATACTTAGTGTCCGTTTATAGACGGTACCGATGTCATGATAATGATATCAGTATTGACATTAGGTTTACGTACTACTGATGTGTCCATTGACACGTTTGACCACAGGAACCGACACATTCATGATGCGAGGTTTATATGACTGTTCATGGTATTGACCTCGTGTTAGAATTCTAGATTTCTTTATCAATATTGCTATTACTTTGAGATGACTGTACAGACTGACATTGCTAGATTCTAGACATGGGAATGGGGAGAACTTGACTACAATATCAGACCTTTGTCGTGTGGCCTATTGTTTGTGACCTTTATCTCTGTAGCAGAGTAAGGGATTATCACTGTCGAGAATTGATGTCCTTGGTTCCACAATACGATACTGGGGACAAGATCCTGTTGAGGTGCTAGTAAACCTTAGTGGAAGGGATATGGTATTCTAGAAAAGTATCTCACTTCTATAGCACATAGACGGATAAATTAGATTGCCTTAGTTCATATTTTTATTTTTGTACATTGGCATGTATATTATGCACCTTGCTAGTCCCTGAGGACCTGACTATTTCCCAGGATTAGACGAAGCTGAAGACTACCCGGAGGTTTATGGTTCGGAAGCACGGACTGGAGACGTACGGGACAGGAGGACGAGATAGTGCCAAAGGATTTCTCATGATCATATTACCTTCATATTTAGTCTTGCTACATTATTCCTTTTCTTTTCATCAGACTTGTAGTGTGGTGGTACTTTACTTTTTTCTCTATGGTTTCGGGATATTTTACCCGTACGACTTCATTACTTTATTGCTGGATATTTGAGACATTTTCTTATTTATTCTTGATTTCTTTGTGGACTCTCTCCTCTCTCTATATATATATATATATATATATATATATATATATTGCATGTATGCCTAGCGTAGTGCGCGAGGCGTACGACTGTGGCACAACGACAAGGTTGCGGTGGCGCGCGATACGACATCAGCAACGACAGTTACCTTAATCTGCATGCATGCGGTTGGTGCACACGGCTGCGTGCACCGTACGGGGCAGCGCACGAGGCGATGCAAGGCTCGCGTGGTGATGGAAGGCTGGTCGGGGTTGCTCCGACCGTCGGGGTCGCACGGGGAAGACTGCGAAAACAACAGCAATAACTAGAGAAGAAAGTGAAGGAGGAAAAGAGGAGGATGAAGTGTTGTGTTCCCTTTGAAGGGGATGAAAATAAGGGGGGTGTTGCTGTGCTCTGCATATGACAGAGGAGGAGGACAAGGCATGCTACCCTACTGCTATAGTCGTACAAGCTGCTGTAGCAGAGAAGAAGAAGACAAGAGAAATTTTGAATGAGATAGATATGGGTGGGTTATTGGGTTACGAATGTAAAATATCAACCTGTTATGTCAATTGGAATGTCCAAGAAGATATTGTTTCTCTTCATATCCATAGGCTTGGGCTCGAGCATTGGGCTGGATTATTTAGTTAAGGGGAAAAAAGGAATAAGAGGAGAATGAAGGAAGAAAAAAAGAATTATGAAAAATGTCAAGCATATCATACAGGGGTTGGGACACGATGTGGGCTGGGTTGGAAAGTTTTGGATCAAGAAATTCAAGGGTCTCAATACTTAGGAGTTAGGTATTGGCCATATGCATAACATATTAACTATTTGCCAACAAGATAATTAAATATCTTAGATAGGAAATAATAAATTCAATACGGTTATTAGATGATAATAAAAATAATATACATTTATATATATATATATAATATGGGGGTTTTACAGGAGAACAAAAACTTCTCCCATATAGTGTCTCGAAAGGTGCCATGTGAGAGACCGCAAGAAATTGGGTTGGGTATTTGGGTTCGATTGGGTTAGGTTTGGGCTTGGTACGATCATGACTATAATTTAAGTCATTTATGATTATTGATGAAGTAATAGCATGCAAAAGCTCAATTGGATGGCACATAAGTGGCATGTGCGTAGCATACTCAAAATAGATCAAAACCACATATTGGGTTGATTAGGTTGAATCGATGTCGAGCTCCGAAATTAAATTGGAAGTTAGGTCAAGTTTTACGGAAGATGGTCAAATAACCTAAATTGACAAAAAAAAATTGTGCGATGTAAATAGAATGCAAGAAAATAAGTTTGAGTGGATAATATATCAAAATGAAGATGATCTTGTCTACTGCAAAATTCATGAAGGAAGTTCTGAGAGATTGACATCCCTGGTGCTCCAAAAATCAAGTCACGAAAAGGTACATTTAATGATCAAACTAATTATAATAAAAAAATTTATGGAAAATAATTCATTTAAAAATTTTAAAAGAGCCCCAATATTCAGGGGGCCCTCACACACACACACACACACACATATGGTGATAGAATATATATATATATATATATATATATATATATATATATATATATATATATATATATATATATATATATATATATATATATATATATGACAAAAAATATATATATATTTAACTGTCCCTAACAGTAAGCAAATTTCGACTATTGTAGCAAAAAATGTATATTGTATATATTGTATGTTAGCAGTAAGCAAATGTCAATACTAGTTTAGGAGACTAGTTAGTAACAGTAATCAAATGTCACTAACAGAATATATATTTATAACAATTAAGAAAATTGACTTACTGGAAATGATAACAGTATGCAAGAATTTAAAATATATTACATTAACATTAAGAAAATATTAACTCTTAGATTGTTGGAATTCTTTTTCTTCTCTCTTTTTGAAACTACAACAAATAAATAAAATTTTAATTAAAGTTTACCGGCCTCCGAAAAAGTCACGCACGTAGCGTTGCCCTAAGAGTTAATCTGGGTCTATGTGCAGAATGTATTCGAATGCTCCAAGTGGTAAAATTTTTGCTCCACCGGTATCTCATTGTTGCACACAACATAGAAAGAGCGACCCTTGATTTAGCTATTTCCATAGCAAGAAACGAAGAACAAAATTTGGAGACGAGAATTTGAGAGTATTTTGGAAGAAATTTTGTGTGTGTTAAGAATGAAAAAAAGGAGCTCAATATATAGGCTTCAGACTTTGTAACTGAAGGCTGGATTAAAGGACGTAATTGGGCTATAAATGACACAAAAATGTGTTTGTAACGTTCAGATTTAATATGAAAATTGTCCAACGTTCAGAATATTTATGGATTACAAACAATCAAAAATTAAAGGAGCAAAAAAAATTTATGGTCTCAGCCCGAACTCGAAGGGAAAATCGGATCGACATTCGGGGCCCGCAGATGTGGGCACGTACCGGCACCCGTTACGTACGCCGAGCCGAGCCGGGCCAGACGGTGGCAGCGGCACGAACATGTTGCCCATGAAGCAAAGAGAAACAAAGTAATATAAGCACAAGCAATGCCCCTCACCCAACCGATATGGGACTATTATTTTGGTGCTTGAGCTTTTGCTCAAAACCACATACATTCGACATCCTCGGTAACCCTTGCCAATAAGGTTATTTGAATTGACTTAAACCATGCTAAAGAAGCTCCATTCATATTCATATCTAACTAATGTAACTTAACATTGTTGTTTATTACAAAACACAAGGAGAAATAAGATTTGAATTCTCTAATGCGAATATAAATAAGAGGAATTACCTGACATATCGATGCATTTTCTTGGCCAATATCTCCCACAGATTTTTCAATATCTTTTGTTTTCTCTTCTATTTTTATTGACAATACGAGTATTACGAGACATTGGTGTTAGTTGATCCTATTTATGATAAAATAGTACACTTGAGAACCCTCACCTTTATAATCAAAATTCATATCCGAACAACAAGGATGAATTCTTTGACAATATAAGAGAAATACCCATATTTCTTAATAATTAGATGAGATTTTCCAATATGTGCTCCAACTTCACTAGAAAAAGATTGGCTATTTTTAGGAAAAAAACCCGACAAAAAATAGTATCAATTTATATAATAGAAGTGGAGGTGTTGGCTTTTAACTTTATATAGTTTTAATATTTTTTGTTTGGGGTTGGGTGGGGGAGAGAGAGAGAGAGTAAAAAGAAGTTAATTTTAGTTTTTGGGCCAACTTGTAATTAAAAAGGTAATTTGTAACTAAATAATATTGACTTTCATGTTTTTGTACCCAGATATATTGAACTTTGTACATGAGAAACTATATATCATAAACTTTTGGCCATTAATAACTTGCCACCTCCCATTAGCGAATTTGGAGACAAACATGCTAGGTTTACGATTGAAGTTACTTTTTAAAAAACCCATAACCGAAACAGGTTTTGACAACATATGGGAGGTGGTTGTTAAACGCTACCAAAAATTTAAACTGATTTTTCAAAAGAAAAATTGATAAGATGTTTTTACAAAATAATAAGCAGCCTCCAATAAGCAATTCCAAACCCTATCTTAGTGGAGACAAAAGTGGATATAGAGACAAGTTTTGAAGTAGAATCGGACTTTGGAGGCAAAGATATACAAGGGTGAGTTCGAAATTTGAAATTGGGAAGGACTAAACAATAAAAATTTAAAATCTAACAAGACATAAATATAATAATTACATATTTCAGATACGTTAGAAAATAAGTAAAAATGAAACCAAAAAATAGTAACTGTTAGCTGTGAGCACCAAAAGCTCAATTCCTTATACCAATAGTCCCACATCGGCTAGGAAAAGCCTTAAAGTGTGCATATATTGACTCCTTCCATCTCCCTTCATTAAAGTATTGTGTGGGAGCCTAGGGCTGAGCACTATTCGGGTTCGGACCGAAAACTGAACCTAACCGAACCTAATAAGGCTTTCGGTTCGGGTTTCAAACAAATCGGTTCGAATTCGGGTTGAAAAAAAGCAAAAAATCTTAATCGGTTTAGGTTTCGGGTTTGGACTTCGGTTTTGGTCCAAAACCGAAACCCGAATTAGAGTGTAAAATTACCTAAATACCTATATCTCTATATATACTCAAAAAATCCCTAACATATCAGTTCATATTCTCTTTCCTCTCTCTATTCTCTCGTTTCACTCTCAGCCGCCAGGAGAAGAGAAGAAAAAACCCTAACCCTATTTTTCTCTCCTTTCCCAGCCTTTGAGGAATTTCTTTCTCTTGAGCATGTGAAAGATCCTTAACTTCATCTCTTCCATTTCTCTCTGGATCTGGCTGGAGCCCATTTTTCTGAGCATTTGAGAAGCCCTAACCCTCATACTTTCTTTTTCTCTGTGGATCTGGGACTGGAGCATTTGAGAAACCCAAATTAGTCAAGTAAGTATATTTTTTTGGCTTTTAATTTATGTTTTAATTTATTTTACTAAGTTGTTAATTCTTACTTCCTATTTTTCTTTGAATATGTAGACTTTTTTTGGAGCATGTTTGGATCTGGGACTGGAGCTTTTTTTTTTGCTTTTAATAGTCAAATAACTGATATTTGTTGTTTGATATCTGTTTGAATATTTGTTGCTGGAGACATGATATCATTTTGTTTGGAGATCTGTTGTTCGGCTGAATATGTCACGTTTGAATATTCAGTTTTTTGTTAATTGTTTTCAGAAAGAAAAAAAAATTCATGAACCCCAATATGCACTTGCCGATTAACAAAAAAAAGTTCCACAATATAAACCGAATAAACCGAACAACCGAAACGATTATTTCGGTTCGGTTTAAATTCGATTTTTGTTTACTTCGGTTCGGTTTAAATTCGATTTTTGTTTACTTCGGTTCGGTTTCTTATTCAAAAAATTTTAATTCGGTTTATTTGGTTTTACAAATTTTGGTTCGGTTTGAACTGATTAAACTGAATGCTCACCCCTATGGGAGCCCTGTGGGCCACACGCGCGCGCCGCCGCCGCCCGGCCCAACTCGATTCGGCGGGTGTAACGGGTGTGGGCGCCGAATGCCGATTCGATTTCCTCTTCGGGTTCCAGTTGAGACCCTAAAAATCTTTTTGCTCTTTCAATTTTTGACTGTTACAAATCATTTAATTTTGTAATGTTTACTATCCAAATTCTTGTCCAGGTTCAATGAACCACATGTCACACATTTCAATTCCTGTGTAACGTTCGAATTTAATAGGCTGATTAATTGGCTCTTATTCCTACACGTTGGAAAAATAGCCTATATATTGAGGCCATTTTAGACATTCCTTTGCATAGAAAACTCTCCTATACAAAAAATCTTTTCAAATTTTTGTCTTTCCGAATCATACTGTTCGTCCTCCTTTTTTTGCTCCGGGCAGAGCTAAGTCTTGGGTCACTCTCTCTACGTCGTGTGCGGCAATGAGATTCCGTTGGAGCGGAAATTTTACCACTAAAAACGTTCGAATACAGTCTGCACATAGACCCGGACTAACTCTTATGTCAGTGTTACGTGCGCGACTTTCCCGGAGGCCGGTAACATTTACATATTTTATTTTGTTTGCAAATTTTTAAACGAAGTGTGAAAATTTTTCAACAATCTAAGAGTTATCCATTTTCTAAAATACAATTGCTTGCTTCCTGTATTAAATCTAATAATCGCACGACCAAGTATTTCTGTCACATTTGTTAAAGATTCAGCCACTATTTCTTAACTATATTATTTTTCACATATTTACTGTTAACATTCAGTTACATATTGTTAAGAACGTGCAGTCACATATAATTGTTAACATTCTATCACCAGATTAAAATATTGCTATATATGTTCTTAATTAAAAGAAAATTAATTAATAAATAAATTTGTTAAAACAAAGTTCTGTCATTTTCTAGCAAGAAGTTGTCTGCTGCCTTCATTTGTTTGCTTGTTTCAAACAAATTTCCAGCATACTAAACTTGTCTTTTAGCAAAACTTTGCTACGTTGAACTTAACAGTGCTACTGTTGCAAAGTTATTACATCATACTAGTCCTTTAGCAAAGAGCTTTGCTATGCCTACAACCAATGCTTACAACCTTCCTACAACCGACCACGTGTCGGACTTCGATTGGAGGAGGGGAGTAAGTGGTGGGGTCGGGTGGAGCCCATGTAGCAGGGGGTGTGAGGGGTGGTGGGACCCGGTGGGACCCACGTGTAAGTGGTGGGTGAGTGAGGTTGTAAGAAGGTTGTAAGAATTTGGTAGTAAACTTAGCATTTTCCTTTAGCAAAACCTTGCTACTGTTGGTATAAACAATGCTTAAAATATTCATTAAATTATTGTAATCATCCACATTGTTATATATTGTTATAATCTATTTATATTAGAGTTAACATATCTCTTATTCACTCACAAATTTTGCTATTCATTGCTTACACTTAACATTCTACAAGAAAATACCTTTTCACTTACTACTAACAAGTTATTTGTTAATTTTCAAATATTTGTGTCACGCCCCAGTTCCAAAATATATAGGAACCTGAGCGTGACCATGCCAGCTAATACGATCTAAGGTAAGCTCCCAATTTAATGGACTTAACCCTGGACGTACTCCGCTGTAAAGGGGTAAATAAGAGTAACTGATCATCTACATCTCAATCCACAGTAATGAAATGAACACCAAGAATGAACATAATATACTAAAGTTGGCCACCCAGTAATATATATGTTCGAAAAAACTCGAGAAAGAATAAGCTCGGTAATAGCAGGCTACATAGCAGTATGAAGCAAATATAGGTGAGGATATAAGCTGGAAAGAATAAATGGAATATGCCAGAACACAATATAAATATATACCTGAGACCTCGATGCATCATGCAGCACCCGCCACCTACTCTGTACTAACCGCTCAGCGAATACCTGGAGAGATCACCAGGTCCTCAGAGGGACGTAACAAGATACAGAGATACAAGCCATAATGTGAACTGAATATAATGATCAACCTGAGTCACAACGTGGTCCAATATCCAGTCATCAATCAGCAACCATAACTCTGACCACTCCTGGTCAAAGAATGGTATACCAGTCCATGATAAGATATTGTCCCACGATATGGTCCGACATAGGTACACGAACTAACCAGTCTATGTGAATGCATGTTGAAGACAACCTTTAGAACGTATGGGTAGGTGAAATAATTTTGTCGAAGCACGGGCCGACGTCGGATCATGAGCCGAAGGATTTGCGTCGGAAAATGGGTCGAGCGTCGGATGACGAGCCGATTAGCACAATACTAGCGTCCTCCCAACCGAACCTAGCGTGCAGCTAGTGGCCGCTGCCAGAGATGTACCTACTAGTAAGGGCCCACGCCCATAGCCGGGTCCCCGATGAGGCTAACATAAAATAATGTAACTGTTTGTCCCATACGCCTGCTGGTTGTCTTTCCCGTCCCAGGAAATGTACAAGTCGTATCCACGACTCAGACAATCCATATCTCAATGCGAGTCTCTAATCTAGATACCATCTAACTCTATATGTACCGTCACACGGACCGCTCGCACGGATGATCAGTCGAATGCGAAAGTTTGTGCCAACACAATGACTCTCACTCAAGGTGCCGTGAAATATCTCGTGTCAAGTCATGAAGTTATCCGAGATAATTTCACCATATCGGGTATGTCTACTAACTTTAAGTCACACACGCACGCACCCCTAACATCGATGCCATCATCGGTAACACCCAAGTCATCCTTGGATACGCACTACCAGTACCACCAACTAACAACATATGAGTATATATAAATAATATAAAAAAAACAAGTATGGCAAGGTATCTTGCCTGGGGTGAAGCAGTGAGCCGATGATGTCCTGCAGACAAAACGTCAAGTCCAAAAAAGGTAGCAACATAGGGGTCTCCACGAACGTCGGCAGATGCTGAAATAAATATCACCAACGTTTCTAGAATAAGTAAAATAGCTAGAATAGACTATCAATAAGTCCAATTCTGGACACAGGGGCAAAATGGTGATCAAGATGCGGTCCACCGTTGGACCCACCTTGCACCGAAAAATGTGTCAAGATCAAAGTCAACAGAATCTAGCAAACTATATATCTACGAGTCCAAAATGACGATACGAATCCAATGGTATGTCCAGAAGTGGATTCCGATGAGCGATCTCAAAATAACCCATTGACCCGGATTGTGGAATCCGGTTTGCACGAAAATACGTGTCGGAGTCCAAGTCCACAAAATCTAGCAAAGTATATGTCAACGAGTCCAGAATGACGATACGAACAGAACGGTATGTTCAAAAGTGGATTCCGATGAGCCGATCTCAAAATGACCCGTTGACCCGGACAGTGGAATCCGATTTGCACGAAAATGCGTGCCAGAGTCCAAGTCCACTAAATCTAGCAAAGTATATGTCAACAAGTACAGAATGATGATACGAACCCAACGGTATGTCCAGAAGTGGATTCCGATGAGCCGATCTCAAAATGACCCGTTGACTCGGACAGTGGAGCCCACATTGCACCGAAATGCGTGCCAGGGCCCACATCATCCAAATCAAGCAAACTTTATATGAATTTGAGCCAGAATGACGCAACGAGTCTACTGGCGATGTCAGAATTGGAATTCGGAGTCCCGGATTCAACATTAGAATTTAACAAGTTGGAAATTACGAATTCGGACGGTCAACTTTGGCACCGAATTCAACCAATCAAACAAGCTCACAATAAAAAGGAGCAGAAAGGGGGTTATACCAGCTGTGCATAGGAACTGGTGGCGTGCCAAACGGAGCTGCGATGGCGGAGATACGAGCCGACAAAGTTGGCTCCGTAAAACTGTCCAAAAATTATACAATTTAAACGGTCAACTTGGTGGCCAATTTTGATGCATCAAACGACAAAATTAATTGGTAAAACTTGAGGGGAGTGGAGGGCTATATAGTGAGATTGTAACGGAGGAAGGAATGCAGCGATCCAACGGTCGGATTGTCCAGAAAACGAATACAAAATTGCTACCTCAAAACGTCAATTCTGACTTTTGGAAACGCGCGTCACGGCGGGATTTCGTTTCCGAAGTCGAAATCGACTTCCCGTCGAACTGGTCATTGCCGGGGTGGTGCGCGGTGGTGCATGGGAGTTTGCCGGAGGGGCGCCGACCTAGGGGCGGTGGTGCGGCGGACGACCTCAAGTGCGCGACGGCGCGGGAAACGCGCGCGACGGCGCGGGAAGCACGCGGCAGTGCTTGCGCACAGCGCTGCACTCGCAACAGCGTGCGATGCTGCCGTCCTAGTGGCGAGGGGGCACCGTCACAGGTGGGGATGGCGCGGCAGTGGCCGACGCTGCATGCGGCGACGTGACGAACGTACGGCAGCAGCTGCGGCAACAGCTGTAGCAGCGGTAGCAGCTGCAATGGCAGCAGGAAGAAGGGAAAAGAAGAAGGTGGCGGTTGCGGTGGTGTTCGGTGGGGGGTGGTTATGCTTTCGGCTAAGGAGGAAGAGAAGATGGAGAGATGGATGATGAAGATGAAGAGGAGGGGGTCAGCTAAATTTGTAGAGGGAGAGAGAGTTGAAATAGAGGGGAGGAGAGAGAGCTGAAAAGTGAGGGGGGGTTCTCTGTCGGGTTGGGGGAATAGAGAGAGGGAGTGTGGTGAGTATGGGGAGGAGTCTGGGAGTATGGTGATGTAGAGGGGTGCTTAGGAAAGAGAGAGAGAGAGAGAGAGAGCTGTGTGTGTAAATGAAGGGGGTGTTGTGTGGTCGACCACATGGGTGAGGGGGTTTGAAAATGTGTGAGAGAGAGAGGTGAGGTGATGGTGTGTAAGAAAAGAGAGAGACATATATATATATATATATATATATATATATATATATATATATATATGTATATGTATATGTATATATATATATATATATATATATATATATATATATATATATATATATGTATATATATATATATATATATAATATAAATGGAGAGAGAGAAGATATATTTATATAAAATAGGGATATTTGTGAGTAGGGATAAAGGAGAAATATACCAGTTGGGTGTATGGACAGTCATGATATGGGTCACACCAAACTGGGTTAGGTGTTGGATCAAGTTTGGTCGAGTTTGGGCTAGAATTTAATTAAAATAACAAATTTAAACTAATTAAAATTACAGATGAAATAGAAACACTAGGGAGATCAACTTGGTGGCACGCAAGTGGCACGTGCATAGTAGGCTCAAAATAGGCCAGTACCATATATTGGGTCGAGCAGATTGGACCGATGTCGAACCCGAAAATTAAGTTGGAAGTAAATATGACTCAGTGGGGTAAATCGAGATTGGGTCATATGCCCGAAAAGTTGTGCGAAGTAATTGAAGCACGAAATAGTGTGTCTGAGTGGGACACGCAGGTCATGGGCGAAGAGTGTCTCGTGTAGATCATGTATGACAAGTTGGTTTGGAGAAAATGGCTAGTCTTGTGCTCCTAATTTGAAAGTCACGGTAATGTGTCGATAATGATCAAAAATAAAAAGTAAAAATTTAATAAAATGATAAAATGGCCTAAATTGACCCGAAAGTTCTGCGATGTAAATAGAGCACAAGGGAACAAGTTTGAGTGGGACATGATATATAAACATGAAGATAAACTTGTTTAGGTCAAAATCCATGAAGGACGTTTCGAGATACTGACATTTCTTGCGCTCCAAAAATCAAAGTCACGAAGAGGTATATTTAATAATAAAATAATCATTTATTAAGATGTCTATTAAAATTAATTACTTTAATAAAATTTAAAATAATTCCTAAAATCCAGAGGGCTTACAACCTACCCACCTTATAGAATTTTGTCCTCGAAATTACAATAAGACATGGGTATAAGAAGGATAGATGATCAAATCTTAGTGGAGTCAGGTACGACTAGTTACAACCAGAAAATTATAGTCGTGATCTACTAGTAAGGTTTTGGAAAGGAAACTGGGATTACAGTCTGCAATAATCTTAGGTACTATTAGGGTACTTTTGGTCAAGATTTCAATATGTTAGAAGGAATTGACTCGGTTGAACGTAACCAGAGCAAGGGGCATAAAGGGATTTGTAAACAAGTTCAAGTGAATCACGAACAAGAAAGTTACAAATAACGGTACGGAGAGTTTCGAAAAGCTCTAGAAGAGATTTTCCACAAGAACATGGTACGACTAAGTGGATGCTTGATCAAAAATTTGGGAGGAATGGCGTCTTAGGATAATATGATTATTAGGTAGAAGGGAGATGAGATCAAGGTTTTAGATTTGAGATGAAGGCATGTCCAAAGGAGAACAGAGTCTTCTAAATCATAATTTAGAAGAATAAGCTGGCTAGATCATGTTATAAGCTTAGAAATAGGAAGAGAAGGAATATGGATGTGTCTCGAACAAATATGAGAAGTCACCTAGAATAATCAGAAATTCAAGCGGCTGAGATAATCACACACCAATCCATACTATGATTCAGCCTATCTATTGGATCCCTAAGATAGCATATGATCTATCAAGTACGGCCGGTCTCTTATCCCATAATTCAAATCATAATATTTCGAAAGTCCTTGATATCATCCAATTTTCTATTAGTACAGTCCATTCTATGGCCTTCCCCTTTCGATTGTAACTTTTGCTAACATAATATCCAGACGCTCATAATGTAATATTCCCAAGTCTCCAGACGTCTTCAATTCTAAAAAAAATGTTCAATTCCTAACTTATCCTCTTTGAAATATCTTCATCCTCAAGAAATTTGTCATCCACTGTGTACTTACTCAGCCCTAGATTATATGCTTCAAATTATTTAGGACTACTCTGTCTTGAAATCTTTACTTCCCATCTCATGCCATAATCTCGTTCGAGCGCTAGAACTTTCCATGTCAATATCCCCATATTTCGTCATCAATTTCCTAATCTTACCTTTATGTGTCATAATTTGTATCGTCTTCCTCCTCGAGATGATCTACTCACTCTTTATCTGAATCTCAACTTCAAGATCTTGCTTAAGGTGTATTTCTCTCTGTAATCATTTTTGTGTCACCCCAGATAATTATGGTCATATACCTCATCCTGATAACTTTCCCTTAAATTGCAATCTTATTCCTCTACATTTATTCAGACCAAACATGTTCCTTATAAATTTGTCTTCTTGTATATCCACTTCTTATCCTCATACTAACACAATATTCCATATACAACTCCTCAAGGGTGTCTAACTAACTTACATCAACAAAAGTTTTACTAGTCTGCCTTGAGGTACAGTTCTAACTCTATTCCTAGATTCTTGGCTATGATTAGTCATAGAAGTTCATGATCAATTCTTAACTTAACCAACTCTAAAAACTCCATGCTATACTACTACAAGCCTTAAGTCCTATCCAATAACAGCCTAACCAATGTTCTACCCTATCTATCCATAAACAATTATACGTTACACAAGCACGCCTAACTATCTGCTAAGAAAGAAAAGAAGAAAAAAAATCCAAGACTTGGTCTAATAAGTACTTATCTCCAATACATCTATCATAGCCTAACTGTATTGACTATTCTTCTAGTCTCTATCTCTAATAGTTCATTCGAGGTTGACTCAGCCAATATAGAAATCGTTGACTAGTTCAACTTAATCGTACACATCTTCCATGATCACATTTTTTTCTCTGATACATAATCTTCCTAGGATAGCTCCTCAATATCCAAGTAATCCCCTCTCCCATTTTATCATTATTCCTTATTTTCATATCCTCTACGTTATAATTTATCAAATTTTTTATTATAACTCTCAAATCTTATATCCGGTCATGATCACCATATATCATCAATTTGCTCATCCTGATGGTTCCTCGAACCTTAATCGCTATCATCCCTCGAAGCTTTCAAGTTGTCTTCCTTTAAGTCCAATCCTTACAACCAAAGAACCTTTGTACCTTCCCTTGGTCAACCTGTATGGTTTGCTGATAATTCCCGGCAGTACTCTATCTAACTCAAGCAGAGGGTGATATAGTTTGGCCTAATAGTCCTCATGTCTCATGTTATTGTTATACACTGCACTATTCTCTATTCCTCATCTTATCTTAGTGAGGCGTCTTTACAGTCTACCCACCTTATCTAATCACCTAGTCCTGTCAAGCATGTGTTAATGTATCTTCCCAGGTAAACTTCCTGCCTCAATATGATAACTTATATGATGTTGTCGAATCACTAATATGCGACTATGCAATCATCCAACCAAGAAGATTTTCCTATAAAGATTTAAACCTTGACAAAAATGTCATTCTCATCCTATCTGTCTATCTAGTAAAGACATCTATCCAAACCTCTATATACCCCATATAGTTACCCACAAGATATTCAATCTACCATAGTCACAATCAATAATAGGATATCGACGAAGTGATCATCAACACAAGTGTTCGTCCTTCCGAGAGAGGAAAAGATGAGAATTTATAATTATTATTTCAAGAACGGTATGATTGAGTACAAATAAGAAATTTCAAAGGCGATAATAGAAGTCAATGGGAATTTTTCAATAGCAGTTATAGATTGAGATTCTAATATATGTCCTACGCAGGCTCGTCTGATACAGTAACGTAATCGAACGATTTATCTCGACCTGCATAGGCCACGACTAAAACATGTCACGCCCCAGTTCCAAAATATATAGGAACCTGAGCGTGACCATGCCAGCTAATACGATCTAGGATAAGCTCCCAATTTAATGGACTTAACCCTGGACGTACTCCGCTGTAAAGGGTAACTAAGAGTAACTGATTATCTACATCTCAATCCACAGTAATGAAATAAACACCAAGAATGAACATAATATACTAAAGTTGGCCATCCAGTAATATACATATTCGAACAAACTCGAGAAAGAATAAGCTTGGTAATAGTAGGCTATATAGCAGTATGAAGTAAATATAGGTGAGGATATAAGCTGGAAAGAATAAATGGAATATGCCAGAACACAACATAAAAATATACCTGAGACCTCGGTGCATCATGCAGCACCCGCCAGCTACTCTGTACTAATCGCTCAGTGAATACCTGGAGAGATCACCAGGTCCTCAGAGGGACGTAACATGATACAGAGATACAAGCCATAATGTGAACTGAATATAATGATCAACCTGAGTCACAACGTGGTCCAATATCCAGACATCAATCAGCAATCATAACTCTGACCACTCCTGGTCAAAGGTTGGTATACCAGTCCATGATAAGATATTGTCCCATGATACGGTCTGACATAGGTACACGACTAACCAGTCTATGTAAATGCATGTTGAAAACAACCTTTGGAACGTATAGGTAGGTAAAATAATTTTGTCGAAGCACGGGCCGACGTCGGATCACGAGCCGAAGAATTTGCGTCGGAACACGGGCCAAGCGTCGGATCACGAGCCGATTAGCACAATACTAGCGTCCTCCCAACCGAACCTAGCGCGCAGCTAGTGGCCGTTGCCGGAGATGTACCTACTAGTAAGGGCCCACGCCCATAGCCGGGCCCCCGATGAGCCTAACATAAAATAATGCTACTGTTTGTCCCATACGCCTGCTGGTTGTCTTCCCCGTCCCAGGAAATGTACAAGTCGTATCCACGACTCAGACAATCCATATCTCAATGCGAGTCTCTAATCTAGACACCATCTAACTCTATATGTACCGTCACACGAACCGCTCGCACCGATGATCAGTCGAATGCGAAATTTCGTGCCAACACAATGACTCTCACTCAAGGTGCCGTAAAATGTCTCGTGTCAAGTCATGAAGTTATCTGGGATAACTTCACCATGTCGGGTATGTCTACTAACTCTAAGTCACACACGCACGCACCCCTAACATCGATGCCATCATCGGTAACACCCAAGTCATCCTTGGATACACACTACCAATGCCACCAGCTAACAACATATGAGTATATATGAATAATATAAACAGAACAAGTATGGCAAGGTATCTTGCCTGGGGTGAAGCAGTGAGCCAATGATGTCCTGCAGACAAAACGTCAAGTCCAAGAAAGGTAGTAACATAGGGGTCTCCACGAACGTCGTCGGATGCTGAAATAAATATCACCAACGTTCCCAGAATAAGTAAAATAGCTAGAATAGACTATCCATAAGTCTAATTCTGGACACAGGGGTAAAATGGTGATCAAGATGCGGTCCACCGTTGGACCCACCTTGCACCAAAAAATATGTCAAGATCAAAGTCAACAGAATCTAGCAAACTATATATCTACGAGTCTAAAATGACAATACGAACCCAACGTTCTGTCCAGAAGTGGATTTCGATGAGCCGATCTCAAAATGACCCATTGACCCGGACAGTAGATTCCGGTTTGTACGAAAATGCGTGCCGGAGTCCAAGTCCACTAAATCTAGCAAATTATATGTCAACGAGTCCAGAATGATGATACGAACTCAAAGATATATCCAGAAGTGGATTTCGATGAGCCGATCTCAAAATAATCCGTTGACCTGGACAGTAGAATCCGATTTGCACGGAAATGCGTACCGGAGTCCAAGTCCACTAAATCTAGCAAAGTATATGTTAACGAGTCTAGAATGACGATACGAATCTAAAGGTATGTCCAGAAGTGGATTCCGATGAGCCGATCTCAAAATGATCCGTTGACTCGGACAGTAGAGCCCATATTGCACCGAAATACGTATCAGGGCCCACTTCGTCCAAATCAAGTAAACTTTATATGAATTTATGCCAGAACGACGCCACGAGTCTACTAGCGGTGTCAGAATTGGAATCCAGAGTTTCAGGTTCAAAATTAGAATTTAACAAGTTGAAAATTATGAATTCGGACGGCCAACTTTGGTGCCGAATTCAACCAATCAAACAAGCTCATAATAAAACAAAATTAAGAGGCAAAAAGAGGTTATACCAGCTGTACACAGAAACTGATGGCACGCCGAACAAAGCTGCGATGGCTGAGATACGAGCCGACGAAGTTGGCTCCGTAAAACTGTCTAAAAATTATACAATTTAAACGGTCAACTTAGTGGCCAATTTTGATGCATAAATCGACAAAATTAACGAGTGAATCTTGAGAGGAGTGAAGGACTATATACCGATATTGTAACGGAGGAAGGAATGCGGTGATCCAACGGTCGGATTGTCCAGAAAACGCACGCAAAGTCGCTGCCTCGAAACGTCAATTCTGACTTTTGGAAACGTGCGTCATGGCGGGATTTCGATCCCGAAGTCGAAATCGACTTTCCGTCGAACTGGTCGCTGCTGGGGTGGTGCCCAGTGGTGCATGGGAGTTCGTCGGAGGGGCACCGGCCTAGGGGCGGTATTGCGGCGGTCGGCCTCGCGCTCGCGGCAGTGCGGGAAGCATGCGGCAGTGCTTGCGCACAATGTAACACTCACAACAGCACACGATGCTGCCGTCCTAGTGGCGAGGGGGTGCCGTCATATGTGGAGGATGGGGCGGCGGTGGCCGACGCTGCGGGCGGCGGTGGCCGACGCTGCGGGCGGCGGTGGCCGACGCTGCGGGCGGCGGTACGACGAACGTACGGTGGCACGACGAACGTGCGACAACAGCTGTAGCAGCGGTAGCAGCTGCAATGGCAGAAGGAGGATGGAGAGAAGAAGAAGGTGGCGGTTGCGATGGTATTCGGTGGGGGTGTGGTGGTGCGTTCGGCTAAGGAGGAAGAGGAGATGGAGAGATGGATGATGAAGATGAAGAGAAGGGGGTCGGCTGAATATGGAGAGGGAGAGAGAGAGTTGAAATAGAAGGAAGGAGAGAGAAAGAGCTGAAAAGTGAGGGGGGATTCTCTGTCGGGTTGGGGGAATAGAGAGAGGGAGTGTGGTGAGTATGGGGAGGAGTATGGGAGTATGGTGATGTAGAGGGTTTGCTTAGGAAAGAGAGAGAGAGAGAGCTGTGTGTGTGTGTAAACGAGAGGGGGTGTTGTGTGGTCGGCCACATGGGTGAGGGGGTTTGAAAATGTGTGAGAGAGAGAGGTGAGGTGATGATGTGTAAGAAAAGAGAAAGAGTGAGATATATATATATATATATATATATATATATATATATATATATATATATATAAATGGAGAGAGAGAATATATATTTATATAAAATAGGGATATTTGTGAGTATGGATAAAGGAGAAATATACCAGTTGGGTGTATGGACAGTCATGATATGGGTCACACCAAACTGGGTTAGGTGTTGGATCAAGTTTGGTCAAGTTTGGGCTAGAATTTAATTAAAATAACAAATTTAAACCAATTAAAATCACGGATGAAATGAAAACACAAGGAAGATCAACTTGGTGCCACGCAAGTGGCACGTGCATAGTAGGATCAAAACAGGCCAGTACCATATATTGGGTCGAGCAAATTGGACCGATGTCGGGCCCAAAAATTAAGTTGGAAGTAAATGTGGCTCAGTGGGGTAAATCGAGATTGGGTCATATGTCCGAAAAGTTGTGTGAAGCAAATGAAGCACAAAATGGTGTATCTGAGTGGGACACGAAGGTCATGAGCGAAGAGTGTCTCGTATATATCATGTATGACAAGTTGGTTTGGAGAAAATGGCTAGTCTTGTGCTCCTAATTTGAAAGTCATGATAATGTGTCGATAATGATCAAAAATAAAAGTAAAAATTTAATAAAATGATAAAATGGCCTAAATTGACCCGAAAGTTTTGTGAAACAAATAGAGCACAAGGGAACAAGTTTGAGTGGGACATGATATATCAACATGAAGATAAACTTGTCTAGATCAAAACCCATGAAGGACGTTTCGAGATACTGACATTTCTTGCGCTCCAAAAATCAAAGTCACGAAGAGGTATATTTAATAATAAAATAATCATTTATTAAGATATCTATTAAAATTACTTTAATAAAATTTAAAATAATCCCTAAAATCCAGAGGGCTTACAATTTGTCACATTAGTAACAAATTGTCTTTTTCATAAAGTGACACCTTAGACAAATATTATTATGTTAGTACATTTTGTGAATACTAGTTGAGTAGTTTTTTTACTCAATATTTTAATTTAGGCTATATCAAACAGTTAATTAATTTAGTAAAATTTCTTTAATTTTAAAAGACCTAAAGTAGAGATTTGTTTGGATACAAGCCGAAAGGGCCCTTCTGTCAACAAGACGAAAAATCGTTTAAGCGACCGGTACTTAAGTGTTCCTAGTGAACCTCCACTTGTTGGGATCCGACCCCTACAGCTAACCTAATCTTATCAAAACTTGAAAAACTAAAATTTTAAAGGTCTATTACAAAAACCATTTGAATTGTTAATTTTTAGCTTAAGCCATCTTATTGAGTAAATATAAATTTTACAGACTTTAGAAACATGTCTGCCAAGGAAGAAACCTACTCTGCAAAATCCTCTAAGTCCAAAGGTACCTACTTCAAGAGATGGCGGAGCCAGATAAAGTTTTGGCTTACCACTCTAAGATTGATTTCTGCCATTTATGGGTCCACACCCATCACAAAAGATTCTGATGAGACTGAGTCTGACATAGGGGTATCCAAGTCCTCTTCATCCACCAAACCTAAGACCCCTAAGGAAATAGACTACCATTGCTTCCACAGAATCTTAAGCGCTATATCTGAGTCACTCTATGACAAATTTTTTGAATATAAAAGCGCTAAAGAACTCTGGGATGCTTTGGAAGATGAATATGGCTGTGATAATGCTAGAATTGATAGATTCAATTCCTCCACATTCAACAGATATGTCATGGTAGATAACAAACCTATCAATGACCAAATTCATGAATTCCAAGAACACCTTAGGCATGTTCAAGCCAAGAAAACATTCTTTTCTACTGAGCACAAAATATGATGCTTGATAGACAAACTCCCTTCTTCTTGGTCTAATGTGGCAAAGGATCTCCTTCATCTACAAAGATCTATTACATACCCTCAAGCTCTAAAAAGACTCAGAACGGAAGAAGAGTATAGGTCAAAGTCCAAAGCTAGGTCTAATGCCACAGCTAGGGTAAACCTTGTAGAAAGTCATAGCAAACCCAAGGCTAATCATCATCTCAAACCCAAGAAAAACTACTTCAAAAAGAAGCAGAGTTTTCAACCAAATCACCAAAACTCTCATTACCAAAATCCTCATCACCAAAACCACCAACACCATCAACCTCAGAAACCTAGAAACTTCGGTCAGACTCAGGATCAAAGAAGATTTTGTTTTGTGTGTGGTAGAACAAACCATACGGCCATCAACTGCTTCCAAATGAAGAAAGAACCTGTCAAGACCTCCTTCAAAGGAAAAGGCAAGCCAGAGGCTAACATGATTCTAAATGGATCTTTTAGCTCATTCAGGTCTGTAAGCCATCAACCTGTAGTCAATATCCCTTACCATTCAGAGGATTGGTGGTTGGATTCCGGAGCTAATATTCACGTTTCGTTTGATCACTCTTGTTTTTCAAACTATCAGGAATCAGATGGAGGAGACGTAACTCTAGGAGATGGTTCAACGACACAAATCGTAGGAAGAGGAAGAATAGATCTGAAGATGACATCAGAGAAAATTCTACCCCTCCATGATGTGCTTTATGTGCCATCGATTAGGAGAAACCTAGTTAGTGGATCCCTACTTGTAGCATCAGGATACAAAATTGTAATGTAGACCAATAAAGTAGTTTTTTCTAATAATAAACTATTTGTGGGAAAATAATTTGTAAAAGATGGACTCTTTATTTTGAGTACTATGAATAAAATTTCAAATTCTTCTTTTGTTGTAAATGTTGAATCCTCAAATGTTTGGCATGGCAGATTAGGTCATGTGAATTTAGGATCTATTAAAAGGATGATGAACTTAGATCTTATCCCTAAGACTCCTATAGACGATGAACACAAATATGAGATCTGTGTTCAAGCCAAACATACTAGATTACCTTTCAAATCTGTCCATAGGGATTCCAAACTCCTAGAACTTATCCATAGTGATGCTTGTGATTCTAATAGAGTTTTGATCCGAGATGGTAGAAAATACTTTGTTACTTTTATAGATGATCATTCAAAGTATTTTTACACCTACCTTCTTAAAACTAAAGATAAAGTTCTAGACAGATTCAAAGTCTATAAGTCTGAAGCTGAGAACCAATTAGAAAGAAAGATTAAGATTCTTAGATCAGATCGTGGTGGAGAGTATACCTCAAATGAAATGACTAACTTTTATGAAGAACATGGAATAATTCATGAGGTAACTGCTCCTTATTCACCTCAGTCCAACGGAGTTGCTGAAAAAAAGAATCGCACTCTGTTAGACATAGTCAATGCTATGCTTCTCAGCTCAGGTGCCCCTGATAATCTTTGGGGAGAAGCTTTATTATCAGCCTGTTATATCCTTAATATGATACCTAGTAAGACTAATGATAAGACACCATATGAGTTATAGAAATGTCAAACCCCTATGATTAATTACCTAAAAGTTTGGGGATGTCTAGCTAAGGTAGAAATTCCTGAACCCAAAAAGAGGAAGATAGGTCCTAAAATTGTAGATATTGTGTTCATAGGATATGCCCTAGATAGCAATGCCAATAGATTTTTTGTAACCCATTCTGAAGAAAATGAAATCTCTAATAATATAATTATAGAAGCTAGAGATGCAGTTTACTTTGAGAATATTTTTCCCTTTAAGGATAGAACTTCTTCTTCTTTCTCCAATCCTTCTCTTACTCCATCTACTAGTTCTCATATTCAAATATCAAGTTCTCAACAAGAACAAGTCATAGAACTAGAAGGAGTATAAGAGAAAGGATTGAAAAGAATTTAGGAGAATGATTCTTCACATTTTTGATAGGGGGTGATCCCTCAACTTATGAAGAAGCCATATCCTCTCCTGATGTCCCTTTCTGGAAAGAAGCTATTAACAATGAGTATAACCACATTATAGAGAATAGTACTTGGTTTCTAGCAGATCTTTCTTTAGGTAGTAAACCCATAGGTTGCAAGTGGATTTTTAAAAAGAAACTTAGAGCCGATGGTACCATAGAAAAATACAAGGTTAGATTAGTAGCCAAAGATTTCATCCAGAAGAAATGATTAGATTATTTTGATACCTACTCACCTGTAGCTAGAATCACTTCTATTAGAACCCTTCTAGCCTTAGCTTCAATTCATGATATGCTGATCCATCAAATGAATGTAAAGACAATATTTCTAAATGGATATTTAGAAAAAGAAATATATATGGAGCAACCTGAATGTTTTATTGCTAAAGGCCAAGAAAAGAAGGTTTGTAGATTAGTAAAATCTCTTTATGGCCTAAAGCAAGCTCCCAAGCAATGGCACAACAAATTTGATGTCATAACCTTAAATTTCTATTTTATTATTGGTATTTTAATTATTTTCAACCATTCAAAAACTATTTTCCTATAATTATTTCTCAAAAATAAAAAAAATAAATAAATAAATTATATATTTACATATAGTGTAAATGAATAAATCAGATTTTTCCAAAACTCCCCTCATGCAAAATCTATTTTTGCATTTTACATTAAATGTTATGTGTCAACCATGCATGGAGGAGTTGCCACATGGCATTCTCTCCCCATGACAAAGCTTTAGGGGTATTTTGGTCTTTTTCTAAAATTGTTCATTCTTTTTTTTATATGAATGAGAATGGAGAATGAAAATTCATTCTCTTCCCATTTCATTTCCAGGTACACTCTAATCCCTCTCCTTCTTCTTCCATTCTTATTTTCTTTTCTTCTTCTTCTTTTTCTTATCCTTGCTGCTCTTGCAGCCGTTACTGCTGCTACTGCTACTTGCTGTGCTGCTGCTGCTGCATTTGCTGCGCTGCTGCTGCCGCGCGGCTGCCGCGCCGCCGGCGCCGCCCGGTCGACCACCGGCCGACCCCCCCTTTCTTCATCTTCTTATTCTTCTTTCTCTTCCTCTCCATCATCCTCTTCTCAATGGCTTCTTCTTTCTCCCAATTTCAAATCTAATTTCTTTTTCCTCTCCTAGGTTATGGTAATAATCCAATTCCAAATTTTGTGTTATAGGCTCTGAATTTGGAGAACCTCTCTCTTGAAGGAACATCCAAGGATCAAGGCAAGTTCTCCCCCCTTCCTCCTCATCCTTCTTCATTCCTCTTCTCAAATTTCCTCCCAAGAATATTTCTAGGGTTCTAATTTTAACCCAAATTCAATTGTGCCCTAGGTGCTGATTTGGGACTCTAGGAAGAACTTCCTCTAGGAAGCACTATAAGAACTCAAGGCGAGCCCTCCTACTCCTTCCTCTTGATAATTGGTTTTCTAAATTACTTCTTGAGTATTATAGTATATATATATATATATATATATATATATATATATATATATATATATATATATATACATTTCTGGGAATTCATTAATTCATGAACAAAATCCAATTTTTGTGAAATTACAAATGTGAGTGCTAGGAATACCTTGCTAGAATTCATTCATGATTGTGTATATACTTAAATGTGTGAATTAGACACGATGTTGGACACATCATGAAAAAGAAGGACACTTCCGATATTTTAAAAACTCTTGTTATGGATATGTAGATGTATGTAGTTGTTTTACTATAAACATTGATATATATTTATATACACATGTATATGTATGTCAAAACCAAACATGCTAGTAAATTATATCCACTCACACTATGACACAACTTGGATACAAGCATATATGTAGAATTTATGCATGTAAGGATTAATACATACAAATCAAGAAGTTTTTGTATAAATATACACACATCATATATCTTTGATACACCCTTCCAGGATATGAAAACTTGATTAATTACCAATTTTGTTTATTATTTCATTTCTGTCCAGATTTTGATTTTAAGCTTAAATGACCCTTATTGTCATAAAAACCTAACAAGAAAGGTTATTTATGGATACCGGTTAAATAGGTTACCATACTAGTTAACTCTTCAAGTGAAAAGACTATTTTTGTACACTCAAGAAGTCTACTAAATTATTAAGTTAAGATTTTGTGCTTAGTTTTGTAAAACAACTAACATTAGACCTACAATATTCTCTACTTACTAATTTGAGTTTTTCTTGAACTTGGAGTATTTAAAAAAAAAGACATGCTAAAATTTTAATCTTATTGCTTGCTTGCTCGCCAAGGTAAGAAAGCTACTTTATTGTGCATAACTTTGTTATAAATTGCGTGCCGATGTTGAGGGTTGCTCCACCGAAGGGGTCGGCGTACCCGTTTATATTTGCGTGTTGCCGGTGTTGAGGGTTGCTCCACCGAAGGGGTCGGCGAGCCCGGATATTTTTTTCTTTTGTGTTTACTTGTATCGGATTAATTTCCGGGTCAGTAAATACAAAGGAGACTCTGCCGAAATTTTTGAGAATTTTCAGAGTTAGTCAATTTTCGACAAACTCGGATTTCTTGGAAAATTTGACTCTAGTTCTAGACCACTTGAACCATCCATCTCCGACCTATAATATCGGAGGAATTCTTGGAATCATGTCCAATTGAATATCTTGGAATTTTACCTTCGTCCCAATATTTCTCGGACTACTTTAGTTTCGGAAAAGACGAAACTAATATTTGAAAGCGACTTGACTTCTAGGACTCCCGTTTGGGAGATAGTTTCTCTGAAGTCTAAATATTTAGAATAGGTTGCATGGGGTTTGGGAGAGAAACCGTTGGATCACACCCGGCTGACTTCTTAGCAATATCTTTTTTTTTCATTTTCGTACTGATCAGTCCCTGATACGGTGTTCGTGCGGCCGTGCAAATATTCGGGGTGAGGCTTAGCTCACTTTCTTGATCGCAATTGGACATCCAGGCCCTGAGTTTCAGCTCAGCTATCCATTTGCACATTACCCTGAGTTCCAGCTCAGAATATTTGTTAATTCATTAGATATCCAGGCCCTGAGTTCAGCTCAGCTCTCTAATAAATGGGTTCGATATTCTTGGAAAAGTCCAAGTCATACGAACTTCTTGATTATAATACATGATGCGATGACTCGACCCAGATGATTCGGAAACCACTCATGATGTTATCTTGCTTGTAATCACATCAATATGTTATAGTACAGACGGCTGGAGTATCTAAGCACCAGCCCGTTTTGTACGAGCCTGATCCCGGGCAAAATGGGATTATTGTTGAGATGCTAGGCGAGTGTGTGTGATCCAGGAGTTTCTCTAAATTGCATTTAGGTCTAGAAAGATCTTGTCGTGTCCTTGTGACATTAATTGAGAATCACTTACTTTTGACTAATATCAAGGTATGAATTAATCACTCTAGATACTAAATCTTGTTCACTTGTCTTATTATTACGTTCATAACTCTTTCCTTTGACTGAGGGCTTGCTCGTCGTATTGACGACCTAGTTTTATTCACTAGGGACTGAAGAAGATCATGATGTGGATCAAGCGTACACGGAGAATGATCTCTACGAATGAAGTGGAACGGATGGAATGTAGTTTCGTTTTGATAATATTTTCAATTATGTAAACTATGTGTTGAAGACTATGAATCAATCATGTGTTTGAAGACGGTGAATTAAATATGTAAAATATGTGTTTTGATGGATTCTAGACTACATATGTAATATTCCTGGATCAATGAATGTTATGTGATTGTGGAATTCTGTGATTATTCCTTTTATCTATGCCTATCCCGGACCTTACAGGCGACAATCGCAGGGTATATTTCGGTACTCATTGTACAGTTGCGTAGCCTGGGGAGAAGTATCACGTGCCTCGTGTCATTCTGGGAACCGGGGCGTGACACGTCTCTTTTGGTTGGTGGCCCATGCAGGTCTAGTCTTTAAGGATAGTGTATAGGTTAAGGAGAATGTATAGGTAGATAATAGATATTCTAAGGACTCACTTGAAATACCCCAGGACAGAAATGTTTAAGTTGAAGATTGAATTCCTAAATTAAAGAATCGAGGATTATGCAAGGATTTGGGATATGAATCTTGATTGAACTTTATTTAAACATTGATGATGCATTATTTCTTGTCATAGATTTCTAATTCGAGGATTTTTGGGTATAGGTCATGGCCCGATTTATGCCGAGCATCTTTTGGGACGGGAGTGACAGAACCTTTTACGGTTACGAGCAATTCGCCCGGAAGGCCTGGCTAGTGGTAGACGATGCGAAACTCCCAGTATTCGGAGTTTACTTTCATCGTCTGCGTCCCAAGATCCGGGACATTGAAGATGGGACAGAAATTTATTGGGAGAAGGAACTACGTTTGATGTTCTTCCTTGCGAAGGACGGTCCCTCTCCCTTCACTTATGGGTATGATGGGACCATCAGCGAGTGGGAAGAAACTAACCCCTACGACAAGATTTTGGAGATCACTTACCTGAAGCTGACTAGGGGTTAGTCAGGATGACTGGAATATGGGATAGCTTTTTGTCTGCTGTACTACATTTTGACGGATCAGCAGATATATGTATATGTATGTGTAGGAAGATATGTTGTGGAGGTGTAGAAGGGGAAATTTTTTGTCTGTTGTATTATATTTTGGAAATTACAACAGATGTATATAGTTTTGTATAGGGTTAGAGTATAGAAGTCGTAAGGACTTCTTTGTGAAGCATATTGTAATCCTGTTTTGTGCAATGAATGAAATATGCTTCTTTTGGCTTGACTATCTTAATTGTGATTACTTTTTCTCCTTTAGCAATTAAATTCTTTAAGATTCTCCTTTAAATTTTGCATTAAGAATTTCCCGTCCTTAATATTTAGGAAATGTCTTCTTCGCCAAATCCCGACACATTACAAACAGAAACCACCGAGATGCGTCCGGCAGACGCTATGGAAAATTTTCAAAAAATCTTGGCAGCCAACACCCAACAAATTCAACTTTCCCAAGCTGTGTCTGCAAAGCTACTGGAAGGACTGGATGTCGCAACTGCTCCTAAAGTTGGGACCCTTTCAGATTTCAGGACGATTAAGCCCCCAGAGTTCAAGGGGACTGAAACTCCTATGGAAGCAGCACAGTGGATTAGGACCATAGAAGGGTTGCTGAAGGGCTCGAAGATCGCGCCAAATGACATAGTGTCTCTTGTAAGGATTCAACTAAAGGACGTTGCCGACATCTGGTGGAGCTCCTTACACCCGGAGGAGTCAAATGAGATTATATCATGGGAGAAATTTAAGGAAGAATTCGAAGAGAGATTCTTTCCCCCAAGTGCCAAGATGGAGCTGGAAAGGAGATTCCTACACTTGAAACAGAATAAGACATCTGTCGATTATACTCGGCGGAATTCACAAGGCTAAGCCGGTATGCTCCAAGCTTTATGACTACGGAGAAGGCAAAGGTGGTCCGATTCATGGAAGGGCTGGACGATAAGCTGAAGATGAAGGTTGCCCCCTACAAATGTCAGACTTACGCAGAAGTGGTCGAAGCTGCTAGAGACCAAGAAAGGATGCAAAATGATAAGAACAACTCGAAGGCGGCAGGACAAAAACGGAGTCTGGAGACCAGCTCACCTCAAGGAAGGACCTCGGGACAAGGACAACAGAAGCGTGCTCAACATGAGCAGAATAGAGTCACGCTAAGCTGTTCTTACTGCGGGAAGTCCGGGCATACAAAGAATAACTGCAGAAGACTTCAAGGGAAGTGCTTGAAGTGTGGATCCTCCAACCACCGGTTGAACCAATGTCCCCAGAAAAATAGAAGATCTGTAGCACAGAATAATACTCAGGGACCAAGAGCTACAAACCAGGGATTTTAACAAAGGCCTTTCTTTCAAAGCAATGAGCCCAGGTTTAATGCTGCTGCAGCACCACAAGCACAAGGTCATCAGCAGAGACCGGCATTGGCACCACAGGCGCATCAATTCCATCAAGCTCAAAGGGCTAATCAGAATCACAACAACAGAAAGAAGAAGAATCACAGCCAAGCCTTTATGATGGATAGCAATGAAGCTGGAATTACGGAAGACGTGGTGACAGGTACTATACTCGCTTCTTCTAGCCCTGCATCTGTACTGTTTGATTCTGGAGCTACTCATTCCTTCATATCTGCATCATTCATAGCTGAGTATAAAATTGAGACTCAACCTCTAGCTAGAAAATTGAAAATCCTTACGGGCAATGGTGTAGTAGAAGTGAGTCGAATTTGTAGAAATTGTCCAATCAAGATGGGAGGAGCAAGCTTCCGAACTAGGTTATTGGTCTTTTCCATGGACAACTATGATATAGTATTTGGAATGGATTGGTTAATAGCAACCTCAGCAATCATTGATTGTGGTCAAAGAAAGGTTCAGTTTTCCTTACCTAGTAGGAAGTTGCATGAATTTGTTTGAGCCCAGAAGGAGTTTGACAAAGAAGAGTTAGAGAGATTTGAACTTAGGAGTCTCATGAACCAAGAAATAGAGGAATGGCCAAGGGTTGTAGATGAGTTTAAGGATGTATTTCCTGATGAATTACCCGGATTGCCACCAGATAGGGCAGTTGAATTTAGCATTGATCTAATTCCTGGAGCAGCCCCAATTGCTAAGAAGATATACCCAATGAATAAGGAGGAACTAGCAGAATTAAACAAACAAATCAAGGAATTGCTAGCTAAGGAGTTTATCAGGCCTAGTGTTTCTCCGTGGGGAGCACCGGTACTATTTGTAAAGAAAAAGGATGGAAGCCTGAGATTGGTGATAGATTATAGAGCACTGAATGAACTGACAATTAAGAACAAATATCCACTCCCTAGGATCGACGAATTATTCGACCAACTTGGAGGAGCAACTGTATTTTCCAAAATAGATCTCAGATCAGGCTATCACCAAGTGAAGACTAAGAAAGAAGACATACCAAAGACTGCTTTTAGAACTAGATATGGACATTATGAGTTCCAAGTCATGCCTTTTGGATTAACAAATGCTCCGGCCATATTCATGGATTTGATGAATAGAATATTCTATCAATATCTGGATAAATTTGTGATCGTATTCATTGATGACATATTGATCTACTTGAAGAATGAGGAGGAGCACGAATGTCACTCCCTGATTCCGGTATACGTATTTTAGCACGTATACTGCTTATTTGTAATTTTGTTGTATTTCTTCATGTATATCCTAAATTATTTGACAAAATAATATTTCATAATTTATTTTCTGTGATTTTAGTTTACAGTTTTGGCTCTAATTGGGTGACATGCTCTCGGTTCACTTGAACCCGTTGGGTCCTCATGAACCAACTTGGTTTAGATTTTATATAAAACTCATCTCCTTCTCTCTCCTCTCATTATTCCTCTCATTTATTTCCTCCACCAACCAAGGCAAGTGCCAACTTGCTCAAGAGATGGATTTATATTTTGTTAATGATTTCTTACAAAATTATTTGTCAAAATATGTTCTTCTCCTCAATCTATACTAGTTTAGAACTTGAAAATTTCCATTTTGAAGCTTTGATTTTTGTAGATCTAAGTTTTCTCCATTTTCGGATTTACATGGTTTTGATCTATTTTCGTTAGGATTTTGTGGGTTTTGATGCTTCCATGTGGAAGAGAATTCAATTTCACTCAAGTTAGAACTTTGAAAATCTAGATTGGGTTTTGATTTGGTCAAGTTAAGGAAATTGGAAGTTTTTGGTGTTCTTGAGGAGGCTCTCGGCCTGGGAGAGAAGACCCTTCAGCCTGCGCTCTTTAGCGCAAGTTGAACTGCGCAGCTTGTCTTTTGACGAATTGTGCAACCCTTCGGCCAGCGCATTGCGCTGAGCTGAACTGCGCTGGCGCTCCTTAGCTCCAGCGCCATCCGATCCTGCGCAGTCTAATCCCTGCGCAATCTAACCCAGCGCGCTTGACTTCAGCGCAATCCATTCCCTGCGCGATCTGATCCTGCGCAGTCTAACCCTGCGCAGTCTGATCCATGCGCAACCCGACTCTGGCGCAATCCATCTCCTGCGCCATCTAACCGCTGCGCAGTCCAATGCCTGCGCAACCTAACTCTGCGCGTTTGACCCCTGCGCAGTCTAACCCTGCGCGTTTTGACTTCTGCGCATTTGACCATGCGCATTCTGACCTGGGCTCTTATATATTATATTTTCTTATATATATATATAGGTGAATGTTTGTGTATGCTATATATCCTTACGCCTTTTGTCCCGAGCATGATATGAGCACTAATGTGACCCCGGAGAACAAAGTGTTCCTTCCTGATACATGTACCTGAATGTCCCAGTTCTTGTTCATGCTCGACAAATAACTGGTAACTCCACGTGGCGTATTTGCATTGATGCATTACACTAAGGAGGGTAGAACATGTTGACATACTAATTGACATGGATCCTCTTTGGGGTACTCGTACCAAAGTACGACTTTAGGAGGATAATCATGCAGGCCACAGCATGTGAGTCCAAGATTTCACCTAGGGTTAAACTAGGCAACTAAATATACTAGATGCATGGGGAGGGCAGAATCCCGAGATCGTGTTACACCAGCCGCCTTGAGATATTGTCTTGACGCGCCGGCTGGTCTCTACGGATGCTGTGTCATCTGCAACGAGTGGATGACTGTATCCGATTAATTTCTGCTATATATTATATGTTTTGGCAAGGTGGCCTTGCGAGGGACCTGTGCTCAATCATACCTGTCTACGCGAACCCCTGGGTTGGCTAGCCTTGCTGGAAAGATACGATCTGAGGATTTCTTAATAACATGATGCGAGGATAACCTCGCCATACTAGAAACTCGTAGACTTGACTGGCCGTGAAAATGACTTGCTTGTATTTTTCTTTTACTTTCCGCGAGTAACTGAGGAAAGCGGACTGTTATGGTGCGTGATCCAACCCATGTTCTTGTTTGATTGTTGGGTTGGTTATCGTACTATGACAGGCTGCGGACCGAAGTTACGAACGGAAGCCTTAATTTGATTGTGATGTGCTACTCCTGTGAATGACTAAGGAACATGGCCCACCGCGGTACGTGATCCAACCCATGTTCTTGTTTGATTGTTGGGTTGGTTATCGTGCTGCGATGGTCTGTCGACCGAAGTCACGACCAGGAGATCTTCTTACTTATATCTGTAAACTTATGTGAAGGTCATAGAGTGCGACGCGTCCCGGCTCCATGTGGCACCTTTTGTCCTTGTTTGGTTGTAAGGGTGCCAGATGGGTCCGACGATGTAGCGCTACCCTATAGCCGCAGCATAAGCTTTATCCTTATCATTATAACTGGGTTTTATCTTAACTCTTGTGCCCCTTTGGCGGTACTTGCTATTCGGGGCTGACCCCGCTGGTTTTGTTTGGCCAGATCTCGTAGCAGAGCCAGAGGACGCGATCCTTCTTCCTGACATCCATGGTGCATACTAGGAGCATGGCTGGTCGGGGACTCGAGTGGGTTTCTTCTCCACCACTCCTGCTTATACTTTTGCGGCGTTTAGCCACCGGCACTTGTTAGCCGGATTACTTGATATTTTGTGTCAGTACATAATTGTAACTAAACAGACTGCAGCTGTGTATAATTTTGTGCTCATGACTCTCTGAGATAGCTATGTTATAAAGCTAGTCTCTCATGATCATTTTGATGAAGCGTCGGGGACGCCTTACTGCTTTATCTTTAATGTTCATTTATTTGCTGATGTGATTTGATTGATTGAGACATAGAACTCTGTAGGACCATAGGAGACTCGCTTGTAGCATGTACCCCCTAGTCTCTCGACAGCCACGATCGCCGTATGACGTTACGTACCTCATATGGAGTAGCTGGCCTAGTCCGTCTCCGTATTTCGGTACTGGGGCGTGACAACGAAGAACATTTGAGGATAGTACTTGAGACTCTACGACAGGAGAAGCTGTATGGGAAGCTGAGTAAATGTGAATTTTGGTTAAAGGAAATTCCTTTCTTGGGACACATAGTTAGTGGAGAAGGCATTACAGTAGATCCTAAGAAGATAGAAGCAGTTAAATCATGGCCTACTCCCAAGAATGTAGCTGAAGTTCGAAGTTTTGTTGGTTTAGCTGGATACTATAGAAGATTTGTGGAGAACTTTTCCAGAATAGTTGAGCCGCTTACTAGATTGACTCGGAAGAATGAGAAATTTGTTTGGACTGATAAATGTCAAGCGGCATTTGAAGAATTAAAGGAAAGACTTGTCACAGCACCAGTACTAGCTCTACCCTCAGGATCAGGAGGTTACGAGATTTACAGTGATGCTTCTGGCAAGGGTTTGGGCTGTGTACTGATGCAGCACGGAAGGGTTATCGCTTATGCTTCACGGCAGTTGAAGGTTCATGAGAGGAACTATCCAACACATGATCTGGAGTTAGCAGCTATTGTGTTTGCACTGAAACTGTGGAGGCATTACTTGTATGGTAAACAGATCAAGATTTACACGGATCATAAAAGTTTGAAATATGTGTTCACCCAAAAGGAGTTAAATATAAGGCAACGTAGATGGCTCGAGTTGCTTAAGGATTTTGATATGGAGTTGGAGTATCATCCAGGCAAGGCGAATAAAGTGGCAGATGCTCTTAGTAGGAGGCCTGAGGCTTTCTTTATGAACACGCCCAAGGAGATATTGGATGATCTCAGAAAAATGGGGATTGAAGTGATATGCCCAGTTGCAGATGGATTTTGGGGAAGTTTACAAGTTCAATCTTCTTTAGTGGAGAGAATTAAGGAAGCACAGAAGAAGGATGTGAAGCTGCAAAAGCTATGGAGTCAAACTGAAGCTGGGGTACAAACTGGATTGACGAAGCATTCTGATGGATCCTTGAGATTCGGAAGTCGTTTGTGTGTACCATTTGGAGAACTCCGGACTGAGCTAATAACTGAAGCACATAGTTCTCAGTACTCTATTCATCCTGGGAGTACGAAGATGTACCAGGATCTGAGACAAAACTTTTGGTGGCATGGAATGAAGCGGGAGATAGCTAAATTTGTCTCGAAATGTTTAGTGTGCCAACAAGTGAAAGCCGAGCACCAACGTACTGCTGGACTACTGCAACCACTACCAGTACCTGAATGGAAGTGGGAGCATATCACAATGGATTTTGTATCAGGACTCCCAAGAACACAGAAAGGTAACAATGCCATCTGGGTGATAGTGGATAGGCTTACAAAGTCCGTGAGATTTCTACCATTCCGAGTTGGACAATCTACGGAACATCTAGCGGATATGTACATGAGGGAAGTTGTTAGTCACTATGGGGTACCGGTAAGTATCGTCTCAGACAGGGATACTCGGTTCACCTCCAAGTTTTGGAGAAGCTTGCAAGACAGTCTTGGCTGTCGCCTGAAGTTCAGTTCAGCATATCACCCACAGACTGATGGACAGTCAGAAAGGTTAATACAAATTTTGGAAGACATGTTGAGAGCGTGCTCTCTAGATTTCCAAGGATCATAGGATGATCATTTGCATCTGGTAGAATTCTCTTATAATAACAGTTATCAGGCCAGCATCAAGATGGCGCCATTTGAAGCACTGTATGGGAGGAAGTGCAGATCACCTATATGTTGGGGTGACATCGGAGAACGACAGCTTCTAGGGCCAGAATTAGTCACTCAGACAGTAGACATAGTCAAGGCTATCAGAAGTCATCTTCAAGCTACGCAGGACAGGCACAAGATGTGGGCCGACAAGCATCGGAGAATCTTGAATTTCAAACCTGGTGATCATGTATTTCTGAAGATCTCATCGACAAAAGGAACTATTAGGTTTGGAACCAGAGGAAAGTTGAGCCCAAGGTTTATAGGTCCATTCGACGTCCTGGATCGAGTTGGCGACGTGTCTTATCGATTGGCCTTGCCACCATCTCTCGAAGGAGTTCACGACGTCTTCCATGTATCTCAACTGCGGAAGTATGTGCCAGATCCCAGTCACATACTGGATCATTCGGAAATCACAGTTGGCCCAACTCTTCGCATTGAACAGAAGCCAGTAGGGATCCTGGATCGAAGACAGAAGATTCTTAAGAACAAGACCATCTCCTTAGTTCGAGTATCTTGGAACAAGGACTCACCGGGAGAATCTACTTGCGAAAGGGAAGATGAAATGCGGCGACTGTACCCCTACCTCTTTGATGATTAAGGTACTTAGCAACCTATCCTTCTCTACCTCTCTTATCTTTAAATTCCGGGGACGTAATTTAATTAAGGTGGGTAGGGTGTCATAACCTTAAATTTCTATTTTATTATTGGTATTTTAATTATTTTCAACCATTCAAAAACTATTTTCCTATAATTATTTCTCAAAAATAAAAAAATAAATAAATAAATTATATATTTACATATAGTGTAAATGAATAAATCAGATTTTTCCAAAACTTCCCTCATGCAAAATCTATTTTTGCATTTTACATTAAATGTTATGTGTCAACCATGCATGGAGGAGTTGCCACATGGCATTCTCTCCCCATGACAAAGCTTTAGGGGTATTTTGGTCTTTTTCTAAAATTGTTCATTCTTTTTTTTATATGAATGAGAATGGAGAATGAAAATTCATTCTCTTCCCATTTCATTTCCAGGTACACTCTAATCCCTCTCCTTCTTCTTCTCCTTCTTCTTCCATTCTTATTTTCTTTTCTTCTTCTTCTTTTCCCTGTCCTTGCTGCTCTTGCAGCCGTTACTGCTGCTACTGCTACTTGCTGCGCTGCTGCTGCTGTATTTGCTGTACTGCTGCTGCCGCGCGGCTGCCACGCCGCCGGCGCCGCCCGGTCGGCCACCGGCCGACCCTCCCCCCTTTCTTCATCTTCTTATTCTTCTTTCTCTTCCTCTCCATCATCCTCTTCTCAATGGCTTCTTCTTTCTTCCAATTTCAAATCCAATTTCTTTTTCCTCTCCTAGGTTATGGTAATAATCCAATTCCAAATTTTGTGTTATAGGCTCTGAATTTGGAGAACCTCTCTCTTGAAGGAACATCCAAGGATCAAGGCAAGTTCTCCCCCCTTCCTCCTCATCCTTCTTCATTCCTCTTCTCAAATTTCCTTCCAAGAATATTTCTAGGGTTCTAATTTTAACCCAAATTCAATTGTGCCCTAGGTGCTGATTTGGGACTCTAGGAAGAACTTCCTCTAGGAAGCACTCTAAGAACTCAAGGCGAGCCCTCCTACTCCTTCCTCTTGATAATTGGTTTTCTAAATTACTTCTTGAGTATTATAGTATATATATATATATATATATATATATATATATATATATATATATATATATATATATATATATATACATTTCTGGGAATTCATTAATTCATGAACAAAATCCAATTTTTGTGAAATTACAAATGTGAGTGCTAGGAATACCTTGCTAGAATTCACTCATGATTGTGTATATACTTAAATGTGTGAATTAGACACGATGTTGGACACATCATGAAAAAGAAGGACACTTCCGATATTTTAAAAACTCTTGTTATGGATATGTAGATGTATGTAGTTGTTTTACTATAAACATTGATATATATTTATATACACATGTATATGTATGTCAAAACCAAACATGCTAGTAAATTATATCCACTCACACTATGACACAACTTGGATACAAGCATATATGTAGAATTTATGCATGTAAGGATTAATACATACAAATCAAGAAGTCTTTGTATAAATATACACACATCATATATCTTTGATACACCCTTCCAGGATATGAAAACTTGATTAATTACCAATTTTGTTTATTATTTCATTTCTGTCCAGATTTTGATTTTAAGCTTAAATGACCCTTATTGTCATAAAAACCTAACAAGAAAGGTTATTTATGGATACCGGTTAAATAGGTTACCATACTAGTTAACTCTTCAAGTGAAAAGACTATTTTTGTACACTCAAGAAGTCTACTAAATTATTAAGTTAAGATTTTGTGCTTAGTTTTGTAAAACAACTAACATTAGACCTACAATATTCTCTACTTACTAATTTGAGTTTTTCTTGAACTTGGAGTATTTAAAAAAAAGACATATGCTAAAATTTTAATCTTATTGCTTGCTTGCTCGCCAAGGTAAGAAAGCTACTTTATTGTGCATAACTTTGTTATAAATTGCGTGCCGGTGTTGAGGGTTGCTCCACCGAAGGGGTCGGCGTACCCGTTTATATTTGCGTGTTGCCGGTGTTGAGGGTTGCTCCACCGAAGGGGTCGGCGTGCCCGGATATTTTTTTCTTTTGTGTTTACTTGTATCGGATTAATTTCCGGGTCAGTAAATACAGAGGAGACTCTGCCGAAATTTTTGAGAATTTCCAGAGTTAGTCTATTTTCGACAAACTCGGATTTTTTGGAAAATTTGACTCTAGTTCTAGACCACTTGAACCATCCATCTCCGACCTATAATATCGGAGGGATTCTTGGAATCATGTCCAATTGAATATCTTGGAATTTTACCTTGGTCCCAATATTTCTCGGACTACTTTAGTTTCGAAAAAGACGAAATAATATTTGAAAGCGACTTGACTTCTAGGACTCCCGTTTGGGAGATAGTTTCCCTGAAGTCTAAATGTTTAGAATAGGTTGCATGGGATTTGGGAGAGAAACCGTTGGATCACACCCGACTGACTTCTTAGCAATATCATTTTTTTTTCATTTTCGTACTGATCAGTCCCTGATACGGTGTTCGTGCGGTCGTACGAATATCCGGAGTGAGGCTTAGCTCACTTTCTTGATCGCAATTGGACATCCAGGCCCTGAGTTTCAGCTCAGCTATCCATTTGCACATTACCCTGAGTTCCAGCTCAGAATATTTGTTAATTCATTAGATATCCAGGCCCTGAGTTCAGCTCAGCTCTCTAATGAATGGGTTCGATATTCTTGGAAAAGTCCAAGTCATACGAACTTCTTGATTATAACACATGATGCGATGACTCGACCCAGATGATTCGGAAACCACTCATGATGTTATCTTGCTTGTAATCACATCAATATGTGATAGTACAGATGGCTGGAGTATCTAAGCACCAACCCGTTTTGTACGAGCCTGATCCCGGGAAAAATGGGGTTATTGTTGAGATGCTAGGCGAGTGTGTGTGATCCAGGAGTTTTTCTAAATTGCATTTAGGTCTTGAAAGATCTTGTCGTGTCCTTGTGACATTAATTGAGAATCACTTACTTTTGACTAATATCAAGGTATGAATTAATCACTCTAGATACTAAATCTTGTTCACTTGTCTTATTATTACGTTCATAACTCTTTCCTTTGACTGAGGGCTTGCTCGTCGTATTGACGACCTAGTTTTGTTCACTAGGGACTGAAGAAGATCATGATGTGGATCAAGCGTACAGAGAATGATCTCTACGAATGAAGTGGAACGGATGGAATGTAGTTTCGTTTTGATAATATTTTCAATTATGTAAACTATGTGTTGAAGACTATGAATCAATCATGTGTTTGAAAACAGTAAATTAAATATGTAAAATATGTGTTTTGATGGATTCTAGACTACATATGTAATATTCCTGGATCAATGAATGTTATGTGATTGTGGAATTCTGTGATTATTCCTTTTATCTATGCCTATCCCGGACCTTACAGGCGACAATCGCAGGGTATATTTCGGTACTCATTGTACAGTTGCGTAGCCTGGGGAGAAGTATCACGTGCCTCGTGTCATTCTGGGAACCGGGGCGTGACATTTGACAAAGTCATTCTAGAATTTAGTTTCGTGCCAAATGAATATGACAAATGTTTGTATTCTAAAAATATAAATGTAAGTTGTGTTTTCTTAGGCTTGTATGTTGATGATATCCTTATTTAGGATCATCAATGGAATTGATAAATAGCACTAAGAATTATTTATCTAACCAGTTTGATATGAAAGACCTAGGTGAAGCAAACCTGATCCTAGGAATGCAAGTGTCCAAATGCAAAAAAGGTTATACTCTATCCCTAGTACATTCAATTGAAAAAATGCTAAGAAAGTTTGAGTATTTTGACAAAAAATATGTCCTTACTCATTATGACAGTAATGTTGTTCTCAAGAAGAATGAAGGATCGCCTATAGAACAACATAGATATTCACAAATGATAGGGTCCCTTATGTACAAAACAAATAGGACCAGACCTGATATTGCTTTTGCTATTGGAAGACTAAGTAGATATACTAGTTACCCAAACCAATCACATTAGACTGTACTGGACAGAGTATTTAGATATCTTAAGGGTACTATAGATTATAAACTTCATTATACTAGACACCCTGATAGCATAGAAAGTTGCTCAGATGCAAATTAGGTAACTAATTCACATGATGTGAAATCCACCACTGGATATATTTTTACCCTAGTAGGAGCTACAATCTCCTGGAGATCATATAAACAAACTATCATTGCCAGGAGTACAATGGACTATGAAATGATAGCCTTGGATACTACATGTACAGAAGTCAAATGGCTTAGAAATCTTATTATGCATATACCTATTTCTGTTCATCCTGTTCCTGTAATTTCTATAAACTGTGATAATAAATCCGTTATAGAACTACTAAACATGATTCTGTGAATGCTAAGATGAACAGGCACCTGCAGCTGCGCTTCAAGTTAATAAAGAGCCTATTAGGCAAATATGTGGTTCTTGACTATATAAAGTCAGAAAAGAACATTGCAGACCACTTGACGAAGGGTCTATCTAGGACATTGATCCTAGAATCATCGAGGGGGATGGGGTTAAGCCCATAGTATAGTCACCAGCAGTGGCAACTCAACCGAGTCTGTTTGGAGATCCCAAGAAGTCGGTTCAATGGGTAGGAACAAGCTAGACTAGGTGACTATTATGGAACACTGACCCTGAGATTAAATTCTCTTTAAATAAAGTCCAAGAGATTATACATGTGTACATTAATACCCCATACCTATGGTGACAGTGTTCCTTGTGTAATATGGATAGGGTAAGTTTAAACTCTTAATAAGTCCAAGCATGATATGCAGGGTTGATTCCTATCACCAACCCTTGAGGACTTACCTATAAGAGAGGTCGTGAAGGCCGCAACTATAGGACATGGTGATTCTAGACAACTCTCACGAATATTTAAAAGTACGCATGGCCAACCAAACGCACCACCCGATAGACCCAAGTATCTGTAGCGTACTATGTGTGCTATTATCCAAATCTGGTTCAAGAAGACTGATTCAAGGCGTAGTCCATCAAGTTCTTCTTCAGACAAAGACAATAGTCACTACGAGAGATTCAAGACTGTAGTCCATCTCATTTATGCATAGTATATAACTGTCCAGAAATTCTCTTATTCGCTATTATTTTCTTTCCTTCTATCATTTTGGAAATTGACCTTTTTTTTTTGGGGGGGGGGGATTGTTAGCTGTGAGCACCAAAAGCTCAATTCCTTAATCTAATAGTCCCACATCGACTAGGGAAAGCCTTAAAGTGTGCATATATTGATTCCTTCCATCTCCCTTCATTAAAGTATTGTGTAGGAGCCCTATGGGCCACACGCGCGTGCCTCCACCGTCGCCCGGCCTGGCTTGGCTCGGTTCGGTTCGATGCGTGTAACGGGTGCGGGTACGTGCCCCACATCTGCGGGCGCCGAATGCGGATTCGATTTCCTCTTCGGGTTCGGACTGAGACCTAAAAATCTTTTTGCTCCTTCAATTTTTGACGGTTATAAATCATTTAATTTTGTAACATTTACTATTTCTGTCCAGGTTCAATGAACCACATGTTGCACATTTCAATTTCTGCGTAACATTCGGATTTTAATGGGTTGATTAATTGGCTTTTATTCCCACACGTTGGAAAAACAGCCTATATATTGAGGCCATTTCATACCTTCCTTTACACAGAAAACTCTCCTATATAAAAACTCTCTTCCAAATTTTTGTCTTCCGAATCATACTGTTCGTCCTCCTTTTTTGCTCTGAGTAGAGCTAAGTCATGGGTCACTCTCTCTACATCGTATGCGGCAACGAGATTCTGGTGGAGCGAAAATTTTACCAGTAGGAGCGTTCGGATACAGTCTGCACATAGACCCGGCCTAACTCTTAGGGCAGTGCTACGTGCGTGACTTCTCCGGAGGCCGGTAACATTTACATATTTTATTTTGTTTGCAGATTTTTAAACGAATTGTGAAAAAATTCCAACAATAACTACCAAATGTTCATATCTATTGAAGTTGTGCCCGGCGAGACTTCTTAGAATATAGCTGTTTACTATCCAATCATAAGCAAATTTTGTGAAAAATTTTCGCTTATATATAGAGAGCCATGCAATCACCTATAAAGTCAAAAATAGTCGTCTAAGCGGTATATATATACTCATGTATTAATTTTTTTTTTTAAATCCTTCCAACTAACGGCATATGTATATCCCTTATGTTTAAAAAGAAAATCCTAAATTCATTCCAATTAGAGTTCGGAATTTGAAATTGGGATGGACTAAACAATAAAATTTAAAATCAAACAAGACATAAATATAATAATTATATATTTCAGATACGTTAGAAAATAAGTAAAAATGAAAGCAAACAATAGTAACTACCAAATGCTCATATCCATTAAAGTTGTGCCCGACGAGACTTCTTAGAATATAACTGTCTATTATCCAATCATAAGCAAATTTTGTGAAATTTTTTCGCTTATATATAGAGAGCCATGCAATCACCTGTCAAAATTTGTCGTCTAAGCGGTATATATGTACTTGAATTTTTTTTTTTAAAATCCTTCCAACTAACGGCATATGTATATCCCTTATGTTTTATCCTAAACTCATTTCACTTACCTGAACATATATATCTAAAATCTTATAAATATATCTATAACAAATTTAAATTAAAATATATTCAAGATTCAAATCGTATTTAAACTAACTACATAATATTATCTAAACATATATTCAAAATTCTAAAATTACAAACTTAAATAAAATATATAAAAATAATATTTAAACTATTTTAATATAATTTAAATTTCTATCTAATTTAGTACATATAAAAGAACGTAACCCTTAATTATTTGAGAATTAACCCTAAAGTGTACTTTTGTCTTTAACGTGTCGCCATTATTAATGTTGACTGTGTTTGTTATCAAAAAAAAAAAAAAAAAATGTTGACTGTGTTTAAAGAAAAACAAAACAAATTATTTTTTCCCTCAAAGGGGTTTTTGGAGATGCAGGGGATCGAACCCTGTACCTCTCACATGCAAAGCGAGCGCTCTACCATTTGAGCTACATCCCCATTTTGTAGAAATCAGTTTACAATTTAATACTCTCAAATTTAAAACCTCAATGTTCATCCCAGATGCCCAGAATGCAAGAGTGGAGCTCAACTACTTCAGCTATAGATTATGGAATGCGTAGTAGAAGACCGGACATCGTCATGGTACAGGCACCCAGGGTGGGGTAAACCAGACAAGCCATCAAACTTGGACAACCCCCCAGGTCCCTAAGTCTCCCGTTCTTCTACAATAGAGCCTCTGCAGACTTCTCCAACTCCTTCTTATCATTCGAACTAGTAATCTTCCAAGTCCATATTTTGAGTTAACATTGGGAAGGCCTCAAGTAGCTCAAGAGTCGGAAGAGAAACTCGAAATCCGAGCCGTTATAATCGAAGACTTTGATATTGCTGTCAACCCCACTCGCCGTCAATTTCAGGGACAAACACTTCCGAATACGGTATCATCTTATTTTAGAGTCAAGGAGAAGGGGCAACCAAAATTAGCTTTGACTGGGACAACCCAACCCCTGGGGCCGGCCCTGCAGGCACCACAAGACCATCAATGAAGCGGTTGCAGCAGCTCTGCACAATCATCAAAGAGGACAAAAAAGAGTTGACTCTCATATATCACGAGTACGTGGAGAGAGAAATCAATTCTTTGGTTTTTTTTCTTTTGGAAAATTATAATTCTCATGAATTTTTCTTTCCGGTATTTGAAAATGCAAAATAAATAAATAAATAAATATAGAAGGAAAAGTGAATACTTAAAGGTGGAAAAGTACATCCTTACTTGGATGGATTGAACCATTTTCTTCCCTAATTTTCTTTCCACTGGAAATTACTTTCATTTCCTCCTCAATAACTTTGTCACCCAAACAAATGATGTTTCTTTCCAAATCTCATAATTTCGCAAGCCAAACGAGTCGCAGGCGGCATAGACAGGACTATCGTCACTGGCAGTGGCAATGTGCCCGACGATTACACCACCTTCCGGTCAGCCACGTGCCTAGCAGAACTACCTAGGTATAGTGTGGTTTCTGACATTCGAAGAATTTTGTACATATATTAAAAAAATTTTGAAGATCTTACATTAGTAAAATATACGAAGATTAAAAAATTTAGGCCCTTGTAATTTTTGGGATATTGTGTTATCGCATATCTTGTACTCCCCCAGAAACGACCTGATCACTAGTCGCAATTAGGCTAATATATTGTACTACCTCAAAAACGGCCCTCAATACTAGTCACTAGGCTAACGATTTCTTGGTACACGTGACTCGGGTGTCAGGTGACATGACATTCGAGAACACAATAGCAGTGCGGGCCAGCAAAGCATCAGGCAGTCGTGCTGAGAGTAGGCTCTGACTGTTGCAGCTTCAAAGGATACCAGGACACCCTCTTCTTCCACTCGCGGCATGCATCGCCAGTACCATGGCAACTGAGTGCCACATTAACTTCATCGCAATGCAACGGTGATAACCTCACCACGGAGGGCCGACCCAAACAAGAATGCTTGTACTAAGTAATTGATAGGAAAAATGATATATGGCTCATGGTCTGCGCCCATGGGCCACGATCCCATTGCCCCCCTATTTGCTTGGACCTGCTATCGAAATCTCAGCCAATGGGATGCTGACACGTGATTCACGGTCACAGACCGCGGGCAACATAGCAACGCCCAACTGATAGCACATCGTGGGTCTAGTGATCAACACGTGGAGACATAATATATTATGGCTAGATGGGGTCAATTCCACGGGAAGAACTAAGGAAATGAGAGCTTCAGTTTGAACAATGCTACATGGACCACGGTCCTGGTCCGCAAACGTGTCAGCCCCCATTGGAGGCCCCCCCCTAATTTGGGAGGTGGGCCCCGAAGGGTGCCGGAGGGGAGGGGAGAGGGGGGGGGGGGGGGGGGGGGGGGGGGGGGTGCTGCGAATGGGAGGGGGCACGTCGGGGGCACAGCCTGGGTCACCCCTCCCGTGGGAAAAAGGAGGAGTTGCCGTTTCAGTGCCCGACTAGGAACTTAACAGACATCTATGCCTTCAAACTTCGAGAGGCTAGCAAAACCTTTTGTTAACACCCTTCCAAATTCTAAGGCTTTCCCAGGTTTAAACTTCCAGTTAATATTCAGAGAATGTTCTCCACGTTAGAGCCGACAACAGTTCCCAATAACAAATTACAAAGTACTTAAACCCGGTCGAAATTTTCAGTTTTTGATTGAGATCTCTCATGGACTTCTTCACAACTCCGGTACATATAAAGATACACAAATTATCAGAGTTCATATATAGTATGCATGCTATGAGCCTGAAGATGATTTGTCAAACAAATTATGATGAAAATGTATTCTTCTGGAAAAATGTTATGGACCTGAGTGAAGCATCAACATCTCCAGCTATAGACGGTCTTCAAACGATCACAAGAAACCAATATCGAAATCAAGATGGGTCAGAAAGGCACACAAACTCGTGCTTTCCTCGTTATTGGAGAATTTAACGAACTTAATCTAAATCAATTGCTCCCAAAGGACTGATTCCAAAGTCACGACGACTATATGATGCAAGAAGCTCTTCTCTCCTCGTAATAATCATCTATCCATCCTTTGATCAACTTAATTTCTGTTTTCCTCTGTTCAACTAGCCACTGAGGATCTTCGTCAGTTGAGGCACGCAGATCTATGTGATGGGCTCCTGAGAAATGAAAGCAAAGTTACTTGTTGAGTAAAAATGTCGTCATTGGCTCAAGAATTAAAAGAAATACAAACCTGGGAACACATACCTAGTTCAGTAACCAGTGCAGGGATGCTGTCAGAAATGTTCTGCAGAACGCTGTTATAAACAAAAAGATGGCACACGATCAAAACTCGCAGAAGATTAAATCAGCTTGCCAGAATTTATCTGGGAGTAGGAGAAATATACTACCTCCCACCACTCCAAGGATCCAAAAGTCCATTTGAGAATATGATGTTGCTGCCGAACTTCTTCAATACTGTTCTTATATCCTTGAAGAGAAAACACAATGGAAATGTTTAAGAGACTAAGCTTATTTTCAAGAGAAACTTGGCATAACAAAATGACATATAAACTAAGGCCATGTTTGGTATCACTTTTGTTTATTAATTTTGTTTTCAATTTTTTATAAACAATAAAATTGTTTGACATATTTAACTTGTATGTTGTTTATAAAAATAAAAACATGTTTGATAAGCAACAAAAGTAGAAATTTATTTATTTTTATTAAGGAAACATACCAACCATCTGCATCCCAAATTTATTTATTGTCATTTCCTGTTTTTTGTTTATAAAAACATGGCAAACAACTTTTTTTCACTATTAAAAAAATATATTTATAGTTTTCAAAAACAAAAAACATAAAAGCACTTCTGTTTTTGTAAAAAAAATAGATTTTTTTTAAAGAATAAACGAAAAAACAAAAATGATACCAAAGGGGCCCTAAACAATCCACTTTTCTTTTTTCCTTTTTAATTAACTTCTATTGTGCAACCACAACATGCTGACACGGACACAGATGCCTCATTTTCAGCGTCAGAGTATAAAGAGCACTAGCAGGAAACTGCAATTGTAGCTAAAATTATAAATTACAACTTCAAAACACTGAACTAGCAAGGTTACCCCCAGCGGACAATGTCGGGTTGTGCGGTTATGTAGGGACTTTATTGTGATAACTTTGTAATTACATCAATTAATAGGTCATTGAAGTACACTAATAGAGCAATCATTTTGTTTACTATTAAAGAGTTCCTCTTGCATACTATGGTAGTAGTACCTGAACTAAATTGTCTAGATAGCAATAGCAACAAGTACAAAGCCTTTAACCAAAAACTTTTGGGGTCCGCTATTTGAATCCTTTTCTTCAATTCAACTCTCTTGAGGGCAATGTCTCCATCACATTAATAAAAAACATATCCTTCTTTACAACCTCTATTGAAGTTCGTTTAGCCTACCCCAGTTCTAGGTGCTCTTTTAACTAATATTTTGTTCCGCCTAACTGCTGCGTCTATTTATAAATGAATCGGATTAAAGATTCCATGCAGTTGCCATGGGAATTCCCTAACAGTAGAGCAAAGCAAGAGATAGAAGGCAACCATCCTCCTGAGCAAGTCTGATCATCCTATCTTAGAAACATTAATGTCAGCCACTCTTGTCAATAAAACAAGTGCCAGCGTCACACAAACGGAGATAACTGAGGACGATGTATCGAAGTAACAGGGAGTATGCAGTCTTGTCTACCTATTGGCTTGAATTAAGGGCCTCTAATAGGGTGTTCTAGAGTGTAATTTGGTAACTTTACCTATTGTGCATTAAATGTGAAACAACCTAGGGCATTGGGCTCGTAATGGGCTTGGCGCATCGGCTATAAAAGTTAGGTCAGAGAAAATTCCCAGAGCTCACTTTGGTTGGACAATTTGGACTGTCTGGCTCGTCCAGACTCCAGAAAAGCCCATATCTAATTACCTGACATATTGAACGGGTTCCCAAATGAAAGAATAAATAGAATATATCTTCAGTCATCTAATTGGACTAAGAAGCTTGAACTGATACAAGCCTAATGATTCCACATCTAGTTAGATGGTGGCAAAGAAGTCGTGTCTTACTTAAAAGGTTCCATAACTTAGCATGTATAGTCTGAAAAGAAATCTTAATGTCACCAGAGTTCCACATATTTTACAGCATTATTCTTTTTATAATCGACATAGTAGCATGTATATTTTCCTACATTCTGAAGACCAAAAGATGCAAAAGGCTGGCTGTTACTGAAGTAAAATATTTTTTTACGCATAATGACAAGGCTTTTGTGCAGAAAAAGAAAAAAGAAAAAGCAAAAGAAGTAATCAAAAGAGAAACATATAACACTGTAGATTTGACAGAAGAATTATATAACCAACAATGCATCATCACTTACATGGCCACCAAATTCTGTGGTCACCCAACGGGGCCTTGGCTTAACACCATAATTCTTTATACATTGATCTTCATATGCAGCATAATCAAAAACGTAGGGCGGAAACATGCTATTTTTCCGACTGCTGGACATCGGCATGACCATCTCAGTACAAGCCTGTCAAATGAGAGAATGAAGGATGCACTATCATACTAAAAATGTACTAGATCACTTATTGATGGGAAATACTAGGATATCAAAAATTACATTTAGTTTTCTCCTAACAGACCTGCCAATCCCAACCACTCATACCATGAGGATCATCGTCCAGATCAAAGCACTTGACACTTCCAGTATAATTGTAATAGATGCTAACTCCAGAAAATATACGGTCCAGGACACTTGTTCCATTAGGATGGCTGTCTATTTGTCTGCATACCTAAAAAAGGATTAATGAAATAAATGTCAGATGGAAATGAGTGTAGATGCTTAATATGCATGTTTAGTACTAATGGAATTTTTTAACTAGGTGACCATCATAGGCTTAAAAATCAAGAAAGTCAAGACTGAATATATCACAAAATAACAAAGGAACTTCTTAGACATTCTTCATCTAAGTTCTCAAAATATATCAGTTTCTAATTCCCTTTTGTGTGTTACAGGTAGCAGTACTCATGGCAACAATTACCAAGTAGGTGCTTCCATAAGTAGATTATAAATGATTGCTAATGCTTGAAAGGTAATAAGATCTGAAAAATAGCGCTCAGCTTGTGATAAAAACTCAGTAGCATATGGAGATACATGGAGCTACTAAAGCAAACTCTAGTTATTTTATTTCTGCTCGAGTTAATTGAAATTCTCAGTTTTATGTGTTTTATTGATGTGATTACTGAATGTTGCTGAGGTACATTGTCAAACCCACAAGGCACCCTCATCAATACCTATATTTGGTCAATTGTTCAAGATTCTTCTCCAAAATAACATACCAAACGTTAGAAGAAAAGGCCATGTTACAATGCTGTCAATCCACTGTAAAAGAGTCTCATGCATTTCGGTTCATTTGATATCACCTATCTACTACATCAATGTCATATATTTGAGAAACATAAAATGCATACAAGTAAGATTATTATCTTAACCATGGTAAAATGCAGTCAATCCACTCTAAAAGCGTCCTATGCATTTAGGTTCACGTGAGATCACCTATCCACTACATCAATGTCATATATTTAAGAAACCTAAAATACATAGAACACTATTATCTTATTCATGAGATAAGATGCCCACATCAACGTCATATATCTAAGAAATATACAAAGTATATAATGGAGACTACCATCTTAGCTATGAGATAAGATGGCCTGATTTGGGTTCCAGTATGGGGCAAGTATATGGAGAACTACAACACATGCCTGTGCCTCTAAAAATCTCTATATTCCTAATGTTGCCTAATCCTGTAATACCGTGTTAGTTAACCATTGTTCCCAAAGGCTCGAGCTGTTAGGAGTTGGCCAACATAATATATAGACCTTTACCACCCTACTTCACCTGGGTAAGGATGGGCCAACATTATATACTAAACCTTTAGCATGCCATTCTCCACCCAATCCAGTTGAATTGATAATAATCGAGGAAATAAAAATCTTCTGATGTCAAGCAGGAGTCAGACAATCGCCCTGCTGAGGATTTTTCCTGTTTCCTTTTTGTGGATGCAATGGTGGAAGAAACATTGATAATGTATTGATCACTACCCGTCGAAGTTTGAGAGATCCTTTAAACCCATCTCCTTTTTTTTTTTTTTACTTACAAAAGGTTCAAAGTTCAAACCTTACGTTGAGGCTCAATAGGACTCGCAAGGATCCAATTCATCTCTTTTGTCACAGAATTTTGTTATAATCCTTAAATTCATGCAAAACATGGCCTGGAAGAAGTTAGGGCAAGATGAAATTTGCGGCTAATTAAATAGTATCCAGCCTGTTGCTGTCGCGGCTGCACACAAACCGACTCCTGCATTCAATTTTTATCTAGGATAGAAGTGACCAAATGATAAATTATCAAAACTCATACATAGAAGTTCCACGACAAGCATAACAAACTTGCTGCTAACGGCACCTTACAACAAGCCAATAACATATACCAGGCCCTTTAAACAAGGAATCATCATTGTGTAATATATCAATCACTATAACCATTATATACCGTAAATACTCTGATTTCACACAACAAAGAGCATCAACTTTTCTGATTGTGTAACAGATGATTATGTTAAAGATGCACTAGCTTATAAGCAGTGGCGGACACAGGCTAGGGCAAGTGGGGTCAAGTGACCCCCACTGAATTTTCTTTTTGCACTAACCCCCCTCCCTCTTTAATCCTTACATGTCCTTCCATATATATATATATATATATATATATATATATATATATATATATATATATATTTGTGTGTGTGTGTGTGTGTGTAACCTTGTGTATCATTTAAGTTATTTGTTAATAAGTAAACCTAAGAATTATAACATAGGTTAATAATTGAGAAATAAATAGTTTAACACATATAGTTTAATATTTAACTTAATAATAACAAATAAACTTATATTTTTGTTAATAGTCTCTTTGGGTTAACTAGATCTGGGATCGGAACCGTACAGCAACCTCAACGCGACAGATTTGGACTACTATCCACACAAGTATACATTGCCCTTGTTACAATATTTTTCATGCTTTAGTATGTGATTTTATTTTTGGACTTTCTTACATTTGAGTTTGACCCACCTCTCTTAAATTCTTGCGTCCGCCCCTGCTTATGAGCCTTCAATTTTTTTTGTTCTGACTTGATAGCAGGTACTCACAAAATACCATACCAATGAACCTATAACCAATTTGGGTCCAAAATAAGAAAAGATATATCACACATTTTATTAAATTTAACATGGTTGATGGTCACACCATATACATTCAGCAGTATAGTTGCTAGGTGGCACATTTTACTTTTCCTGATAATACAAGTTTTCTGCTCCTGGCCCTTAATCTATATAGCAAGATTTGTGTTCATAAATTCCAGTTTGGTTATTATTTGATGGTTTTTCTTTGCAGAGAGTTCTCTCCTGTGCCAATTGATTGAAAGAAAATGACAGAAGGGCTTTAAAAAGAAGCAGGCAAGACCCTGGTCGAACCTTGATTCAGCATAAGCAGGCTGCTTCACCAATGGAGAACCAGACAAAAGCACTGCAGACGATGTTGGTTGGATGAACGAACTTACCGTACAGCTCAAAATGTGGATGAATTGCATCATGCAGCTTCAGACATTGGACAGAGATAGATACTTGATTACAGAGGCAATTCGAATCAGCACGAGTCCATCAAAGGATTTCCAGTATTAGAAAACAATTCCATCTTATTGCCAAAGATGAGAAGTGCCAGCCTCTAAGTTTTAGATATATTCCCCTATTTTAAAATTAATTAATAAACACAAAGAATCTCATAATGACATCCCTAATCGTCGAGAAACAAGTGGTTGATTTCTCTGTGGTTGCTGCATAATGGTGTAAGGCGCTGTGCATATTGTTTCCTACTTTCCTTTTTGGCAAATAGAAGGACTCGGAGAGAATGCTTTTCTCTATCAGAAATCCTGCCTTTTTCTCTAGTCTAGAGGAACTTTGGAGGTACTGCACCTTCATGTACGAGCTTAAGCAGCACAACCAGGAATTCAGGACCAACTCGCTAAAGGTTAACATAGATTGATAGCCTGTGGTAACAGATCGATCAATTACTCCAAGGAGCCCTCGTGATGATAGATTAAGAAGTTGGGCTCATAGATCATCAAATTTAATAGGAACATCATAGAGAATGATGGTTATCATCTATGCCACAAGTCCTTACTTTCCCAATCATTTTTATACGATGACCATACCAACAAAGAATGAAGAATAGAAACAAACCAAATAAAGAGAGCTTATCATGTATTAAAGAAATCAACACCAATAAACAGATCAAAAGCAGACAACATGAATTGTGTGATGAAACTATAAGAACCAACAGGGGCATATTAAGAACATATCTTGTTGTATATTGGAACAGCACCCCGCAGTGGTGGAATATGTTTTTCAGAACCATAGAATATTTAAATAATTAAACATAGTTACCAAGACCCAAATGACACACAGCAAAAACTGTTGGGAACGAAGCGCGGAAACCGTTCCCCCAAACCAGAAAGTCCTGCGAGAGAACCGAGCAAAAGCACACAAACCAAAAACGCCAAACACAATCGCAGACACAGATTTTTGACGTGGAAAACCCTTGCGGGAAAAACCACGGGACGATCGGAGTCCAACCTTGAAGAACCTCCACTAATGGAATAAAGAGAATACACCCTCTACAAGCTCCTCCCGATCCAATACGGATCACCACAACTCACTTGAAAGAAGAAATTTTTTGATTGCGGACTCCGAAGAACAAGAGATGCCGAAAAATTATTCGAAGCAATCTCTCCTTCACAATAGTCCTTAATCCTCTCTCTCTCAAAGATTGTAAATCACTCTTTGTTTTGAGATGATTTTACAACTAGCATGCATCACCCTTTTATAAGCCCTTGGTAACTCATACATGGAAGGCCAATATATATGAAAACTTCCAATATAAATCAATCATATATTTAATGGAAATCCAATCATAATTAGCTTACCATAATTGGAAACCCAATAATATGGAAAGCTACTATATGAAGGGTCCAATCATAAATATATAATCAAAGTAAATATGGAAATCCAATCATATATTTCCTTACCATATATGTACCAAAATAAAATCCATGCACTCCCCAAGCTTCTTCGACACACGGATGGCGCTCGTCGCTCTCCGGGGTATTCTCCACATAGGTGGGAACCCCACCCACTCCAACAAATCTCCCCCTTCACAACTATGTGGAGGAGGTCGTCATCCCGACGATCTGCCTGCAGTACTCAAACTTCTCCCTCGGAAGAACCTTCGTGAGCATGTCCGCTCCATTGTCATCAGTATGAACCTTCTCAAGCGCCGCATCCTTCTCCTCAACCACATCCCGTATCCAATGATACCGAGTCTCGATGTGCTTGGACCGACTATGAAATGTCTGGTTCTTCACAAGGTGAATAGCACTCTGACTGTCGCAAAGCAAAGTATACTGCTCTTGCTTCAGCCCTATTTCCTGCAACAGCTTCTTCATCCACAACAACTCCTTGCAAGCCTCCGTCGCCGCAATGTACTCTACCTCTGTCATCGACAAGGCAACACACTTCTGCAACCGCAACTGCCACGATACCGCTCCTCCAGCAAACATCATCACATAGCCCGAAGTCGATCGTCTCGTGTCTACATCTCCAGCCATATCAGCGTCAGTATACCCAACCAGCTTCGGCTCGTCACCACCAAAAGAAAGTCTCCAATCGGCAGTGCCCTGAAGGTATCGTAGAATCCACTTGACCGCACTCCAATGTACCCTTCCAGGATTCAAAAGGTACCTGCTAACTGTGCCAACTGCATGAGCAATGTCTGGCCTCGTACACACCATAGCATACATAAGATTTTCCACAGCTGAAGCATATGGAACCCGCTCCATATCTTCCTTTTCGTCCTCGGTAGATGGACACTGCTCCTCAGTGAACTTAAAGTGAGCCGCAAGGGGGCAACTCACTTTCTTCGACTCGTCCATACCGAAACGCTGAAGTACCCGGTGAATGTACTTCTTTTGGGACAAATGTAGCAGCTTGGACTCTCTCTTTCGGCTGATCTCCATCCCAAGAATAGTCTTTGATGCGCCCAAATCCTTCATAGAGAAGGCCGCGCCCAGTTGGCGCTTCAACTCCACTATCCTAGTGGCATTCTGACCCACTAACAACATATCATCTACATAGAGCAATAAAATGATGAAATCATCCTCAGCAAAGTACCTCACAAATACGTAATGGTCCGACGTCGTCCGTGCATAGCCATGCTCCCCCATAAACGACTCGAACTTCCTGTACCACTGCCTCGGAGCCTGCTTCAGACCATACAAGCTCTTCCTCAACCAGCAGACCAAATGTGACTTGCCCTTCTCACAGAATCCCTCTGGCTGCTCCATGTATAACTCCTCTCCAAGATCACCGTGGAGGAATGCCGTCTTCACGTCCATCTGCTCGACCTCCAAGTCGAAACTGGCTGCCAATGCTAGCACCACCCGAATAGACGACTGTTTGACGACTGGCGAAAAGATCTCATCATAATCCACGCCTTTCCGCTGACCGTAGCCTTTAACTACCAGCCTCGCTTTGTATCGAAGGCGAGTAGCATCATCCGTCTGCTTCACTCTAAACACCCATCGATTCTTTAAAGCCTTCTTGTCCTTTGGCAACCGTACCAGCTCATAAATAGAATTGGCATGTAAGGAACTCATCTCCTCCTGCATAGCCTCCATCCACTCCTGCCTGTGTTCGTCTTCCATAGCCTTTGCAAAACTTTCGGGCTCTCCCCCGTCAGTTAATAGCACATACTCACCCAGTGAGTATCTCGTAGATGGTCGACGCTCTCTGTCGCTCCTTCTCAGTGGAGCCACTGGTGCTGGCTGTATACCAACAGCCTCCTCCTCTTCAGGAACCGCCTCTCCGGCATGCTCATCCTCCTGAGGGACACCCTGACCACCATCAGCAGGTTGATGATCAAGGTTGGGAGCAACTCCATGTACTGGCTCCCCCATAATTGGATCCTCTGCGATGTCCTCTGGAAACTGCTCGAAGCGAAATGACTCTAACTCAGGCAATTCCTCAGCCTCAGAAGGCGTCTCGGAATCCTGAGTGTTGGTCATGGTCTGATCCTCGACAAATACCACGTCCCTGCTTCTGTAGAGCTTTCTTCCCACCGGGTCGTAGAGTCTATAGCCAAACTCATCCCGACCGTAGCTGACAAAGACGCATCGTCTCGTCTTCGGCTCAAGTTTGGTCCTCTCGTCCTTCGGTACATGCACGAAAGCCTTACAGCCAAACACTCGCAGGTGATTGTATGACGGCTCTTTGTCGTACCATACTTTGTCAGGCACATCACCCTGCAAAGGAACACTAGGAGATAAATTAATAACATAAACAGCTGTGAGAAGAGCCTCACCCCAATAACTGCCCGACAAGTTTGCTTCTGACAGCAAACACCGCACCCTCTCCATCAGTGTCCTGTACATGCGCTCCGCTACACCATTGAGCTGAGGTGTCTTGGGTGGAGTCTTCTGGTGTCGTATCCCCTGCTCTCTGCAATAAGCATCAAAGGGACCAATGTATTCGCCGTCGTTGTCGGACCGAACACACAATAACTTCTTTCCCGTCTCTCTTTCAACAGAGACCTGAAACTCTTTGAAAGTAGGCAGCACATGATCCTTGGTCTTTAAGGCATAGACCCAAATCTTCCTGGAACAGTTATCAATAAAAGTTACAAAGTAAGAAGCACCACCAATAGATTTTACCTTCATAGGACCGCAGACATCCGAGTGAATCAACTCGAGCAACGCCGGCTTCCTTGAACTTGGGTGACTTTGGAAAGACACCCTATTTTGCTTCCCAACTAAGCAGTGCGTGCACTTCTCCAACTTTGTAGACTTGAGCCCTAGAATCACCTTCCTGTTCACCAAGTAGCTCATTCCCTTCTCGCTGATATGGCCGAGCCGCCTGTGCCACAACTCGGTAGACGCATCACTGACTGCGTTCACCTCCTGTGCCCCCTGTGCGCTCCCCTCCATATAGTAGAGACCGGACTTCTTGCTTCCTCTGACAATCACCATCGAACCTCTGGAAAGCTTCCACTGACTATTTCCGAAGAGACTGAAGAATCCTTCATCATCCAACCTTCCAACCGACACCAGGTTGAAACGGATATCAGGGACATGACGAACATCTTTGAGAACAAGAACTGCACCCGTCTTCGTCCTCAAATGCACATCTCCAACGGCAACCGCCTTTGACACATCTCCATTTCCCATCTTCAACACTCCACAGTCGTCTGTCGTGTAAGTGGCAAATAGTGCCCTGTTGTGAGATACATGCGCTGAAGCTCCTGAGTCCACCAGCCAAGAATTGTCATCGCAGGCGAGGTTTGTGATAACCTCATCACCTACGACGATCACATCGCCTCCATGTATCGAAGCCGCCACTGTAGTGTTCTCATCTTGCTTTCCCTTGTCGCCCTTCTTCTCTCTCTTCCAAGCGAAACAGTTCCGCTTGATGTGGCCCTTCTTGCCACAATGGTAACACTCCGAGTCCTCGTACCGACCCTTGGACTTCTCCCTGCTCTTGTCTCTATCACCACCTGGACCCCTGTTTTTGCCCCTTCCGCGGCTCTCCAAAACTAGTGCCTCTGAGTGATGGGATGTGGATGAAGTGCCCTGAGAACGTCTCCACATCTCTTCATTCAGTACCCCGCTCTTGGCAAACTCCAGACTGACCACGCCTTCCGGAGCAGAAGCGATCATAGATACTCGTACGGCCTCCTACGAGTCTGGCAATGTACATAGCAACCAAAGTCCTTGAACCTCGTCGTCGAACTTGACTCCCATCGAGGATAGCTGGTCCGCTACGCCCTGAAACTCACTCAAGTGATCCGTAATGGATGCACCATCTTTGTACCGCAGACCCATCATCGTCCGGATCAGGAACAATTTGTTTACCCCGGTCTTTTTCGCGTACAAAGATTTCAGCTTCTCCCACAACGTCTTCGCATGCTCAATATTGGCAACGTGGTTGTACACGTTCTCGTCAACGAACTGCCGCATGTACCCACACACCTGTATATGCTCGAAGTTCCAGTCCTCATCGGATTTGTCACTGGACTTCTCGGATGCAAATACTGGAAGATGCAGCTTCTTGACGAACAGCAAATCTTTCATCTTGCTCCGCCAATAATGGTAGTTGGTACCGTTCAGGTTCACCATGCGCACCGGCTTCGCGTCCATCTCTGCTTTCTGGTTTGACTGTCAACTCCTGACACTTCTTTGAACCCAAAGCTCTGATACCACTCTGTCGGGAACGAAGCGCGGAAACCGTTCCCCCAAACCAGAAAGTCCTGCGAGAGAACCGAGCAAAAGCACACAAACCAAAAACGCCAAACACAATCGCAGACACAGATTTTTGACGTGGAAAACCCTTGCGGAAAAAACCACGGGACGATCGGAGTCCAACCCTGAAGAACCTCCACTAAGAACTATAAGAACCAACAGGGAATTGTGTGATGAAACTATAAGAACCAACAGGGGCATATTAAGAACATATCCTGTTGTATATTGGAACAGCACCCCGCAGTGGTGGAATATGTTTTTCAGAACCATAGAATGTTTAAATAATTAAACATAGTTACCAAGACCCAAATGACACAGCAAAAACTATATAAACTAGTAGCAGGATGAATATAAAACTATCAGCGAAAAAAGCAGAGAGCATCTTGTCTATTACAAGAGAAACTAGAAGTGCCAACTAACCTCCTTAATAGGGTATGCCGGCAAAGGCATAAGAAAGCCAGAAGGATATGGGTAATCCACCATAGCCAAATAGCTATATGCAGAGTTTAACCAGTCCGAAAGTTGTTCTGTATTGTTCAATTCCCTGCCACCCAATGATCCAAATAACCAACATAAGAACAAAAGAATAATACACATTAAGGGATGAGACAAAACCAAACGATGACATCATGACCATGAATCTGTCCCAGCAATAAGCACATACCCAGTAAAATGAATAAATCATCTTACCGGCACAGTCGAAACTTTTCAGTCAAGCTGACCAAGCCATCATGCTTCTGGCCCTGCGCTTCTAATGCATCCCATGACTCTTTTATTGCCTCAAAGCAGCTTATACTTTCTCGCTGAAACCAACGGATATCATACACCGCAATAATGAACCTACGGTAACCGATAACATGAACCAAATGCAGAAAGGTAGGAGCTCATGGATACACGTACCTTGAAATCATTGGAGACAATGTCATAGAACGTATCGAAAGGGGTGATGTCTTCAAATTGCAAAATGGGCGCCGAGGATGCAAGTGCACCGATGGCAACATGTGGATATTTTAGCCTCATCCATGCAGCCAACACTGTCACAGTAACTATATGAGTGCCACATCTAAACTCCGAGTATAAACATATAAAAGTAATTGCAAAAACTAAAAGCTACATCACATTCCGAGGTAGAAGAAATATCATTTCGATTATTCTGGAATCTTTCAAAGATTAGCCTAGTATTTATAAAAACTTTTAAATCCAAGTCTTAGAAGCCAGAAGCGGAAGGGACGGAAGCGGAAGCGGGGGCGGGGGCGGGAGCGGGAGCGGAGGAACGCGACTGCTTAGAAGAGTCTAAAGTTGGGAGCATGCGCTAATAAAAAAATTATGTATATTATTATTGTTATAAAAACTTATAAATATCTTAATATTTATTAGAATTTATAAAGTTCAGTTCGAAGTAAAAGAGAGATCATTCGCATGTTGGTTTTTTATGATGTCAAGGCAAGGTTGTTAAAGGCGCAAGGCGCACTCAAGGCGCAAAGGGTCCATATCGCCCGAGGCGCAAGGCGCACTTAAGGCGCACGTCCGAGCGATGCAAGGCGCATATATATATATATATATATATATATATATAAAGTTATATAAAAATATATATATATATATATATATATATATATATATATATATATATATATATATAAAGTTATAAACATTGATGGAGTCTACAAAAAACATATATACATTATACAGTGAAAATACATTATACAGTGAAAATACAGTACACACAAATGTATACATTATACAGTGAAAATACATATATATATATAAAGTTATAAACAGTTTCTTGGGTTGCCATTCTATGGAAAAGAAAAAACATATATACATTATACAGTGAAAATACAGTACACACAAATGTAGTCTACAAAAAACAGTAACAAAAAAACCATTAACAAAAAATCAGTAACAAAAAGCATTAAAAAAAATTAAACAAAAATCAGTATATATACAATAAGTGTCAGGATCATATAGAGAGAGAGAGAGATCGAGAGAGAGGTAATGAAACACTAACACAAAAAACCATTAACAAAAAAAATAATGAAATCACTAACACAGCAGTAACAAAAACCATTAACAAAAAAAATTAAAAAAAAACAGTAATGAAAACCATTAACAAATGTTGATGAAGTAATATTATTAAGGCGCGCCTAGGCGCGCCTTAACAGAAAACAGCGCCTAGGGAAAAGGCGCGCCTCGATGATTGCGCCTCGCCTCGAGGCTACAGAGGCTCAACACCTGCGCCTAGGGCCTAGGCGCGCCTTAGGCGCGCCTTTAATAACACTGTGTCAAGGTAAATAATTTTTAGTTTCTTGGTACTTTGATAAACGTCTATTACAAATCTTTTAGGGTCTGCTTGGCAATTATCGGAGTAGCGGTTATGAGGTGTTTTTAGAGTACCGGTTATGAGCGGTTATGAGGGGTCCGGCTTTGGATGGTTTTTAAGTAGCGGCTTTTAAACCAGTCCAATCCATGCTTGGTAATTCACTAACGAGCGGTTCTGAAAGTTTTTTACACGAATAAATTAAATAGGGAAGGGTATCGGTAGTTATAATTATATCTATTTTTGTGAGGATATAAATGGAATAAAAAAATAGAGCCGTTCAAAACCTGCCGATTTGGGGTGTTTACAAAGCCACCCAAAAATACATTACACCGGTTTTGGGGAGTTTTTGAGCCGACGAAAACCAGTGCCTCAAAAAAATTAACAAGCTGGGATTTTCATAAACGGTCGGATCAAAAACACCTCAAAACCGGTGAAAACACCATTACCAAGCAGACCCTTAACATTCTTCCAAAAAATTATGTCCTCATTTAACATTATGGTCATATTACGGAAGCGCACATATTATCGAAGAAACGTGCTCCCGTTGCCGGAGAAACGAGCTTCCGTCAACGGGGAAGCGAGCTCCCAACAAGCTCCCAAGTAAGAACCGCCGAATCGAGGTTCTTACTGAGATTCGTTGACCTTCTAGGAGTTTCTGGCTTCTAAGATCCAAGTTAATATTATGATATTTAAGTGAAGGACTAACAAGATAATCAGTTTTTAGTATAATCAATCAGTTCTATAGATCTTTTCATTTACTAGCAAAGACTTTAGGTGTTAACATGGCTCTATGTTGAGGCTCTTTTGTGCAATTTGAATTCCATATCAAGTTGCTTTTAGTGGACCATCAGCCAAAATCACTGTTCATACCAAGGAAATTATATGCGATTTAGAACTGCACGAATGGCTTTCTTGGTTTCTCAATTGTTCCTTGGACTAGTTTCAGTCTCATTTGACGGACAAACTACAAACAAGTTGTTCACTCATTTGCCAACTCATAACGGTGCAGAAAGGTTAAGGGTCCGTTTGGATATATTTTCTGAAATTTGATTCTGAAAACAGTTTTCTAAAAATAAGTTATAAAGTTGTTTTCTGAGTATAAAAAATTTGTCTTTGCGTTTAGTTACTTTCATCTGAAAAATAATTTTAAGAAATAAAAGTTAAAAATTATGTTTGACAATTTTTTTTAAGAAATTTATTTTTGTCTAGATCTTTTGTGTCCAGACTGTGTCCACCACCGTGTCCATCGAGATTCAGCGGTGATCGTCTCGGAGGTGACGATCCATCACCAACATCGAAGAGGATCGAGAAAGTTGGATCTGATGGTGGCGCACTGCAAGAATGGCAAACTGGAGTCTTCAGGCGAAGTACGCCTCGAACTCGTCGGAGACGACGAAGACGACCCTCTGCGGAGTCGAGCTTCACTGAGGAATTCGAGGCGGTCGAGCCTCACTGAGGGGTTCGAGCTTCGGAGTCCAGCTCGTTGCTCGCGCAATGCCGGCAGCTCGGAGTCCACTGCCATGGACGACCCGTCCACCAGTACCATGGGCCGATCGAAACCCAGTCGAACTCGAGGAGGAGGAGGAGGAGCCGCGGGTGGAGGCCGAGCTCGAAGCTTTGGCACCGGAGTCGAACTCGAGGACAGAGAAGGAGGAGAAGGAGGAGGAGCCGTAGGTGGAGGCCGAGCTCGAAGCTCCGGCACCGGAGCCGAACTCGAGGATGGTTGGAGGGGGGGAGGAGCAGAGAGAAATTTTGGCAGTGGAAAGAGAAATTTTTTGGAAGGAGAGAGAAGAAAGTGTATTCTGTTAGAGAGAGAAGAAAAAAATTTGGAAGGAGACGGATGAAAAAAAAAGTTACACTCAAAAAGCTACTTTTTTTAGTTTTCTGAAACCAGAGTTTAAACAGCTCATTCCTAAAAACTTTTTCTGAAACTATTTTTGTAATGCCTGTGGTTCGTATTACGTATTTAGAATACGTGTACGTATTGCATGATTCCTTGCTTGGCTTTTCTTCATGGCTTGGTTTATTCTTGGGTTGGTTCGGCTTGGCTTGGTTTGCTTGGTTCATTATGAACCAAGGTGAACCCCTACCTACCACCACCCATAGTATTTATTACCCATTCTTCTTTCTCTCTCTTCATTAATCTCTTCTTCTTCTCCACCATTAACTCCTGCACCTACCAAGAAAGAGAGGTCTAGGCAAGTGCAACTTGCTTCATGGAGGAACTCTAATTTTATTGCTTCATTCTCTTCCCTACAGCATTCTAACTTACTTTAGAACTTGGCATTTTCACTTTCCATGGCTAGATTCTTGTAGATCTATATTTATATTATTTTCGAATTTCTTGGGTTTCGATCTACTTAATCTTGTTATTTCTAAGTTTTGATGGTTCTATGTTGTAGAGAATTTCATTCTACCCCGTTTTGACCTATGGAAGTTCGGATTTGGGCTCCGGATGATGGAGTTATGGAGCTTGAGAACTTGACTCTCATGGTGTTCTTCTTCTCGAAATTTTGGAGAAGATGAACTGTGCTTGACTTGACCGCATGAATATTTCATGCGGCAAGTGATTCCCCTAGCCGCATGAATTATGCTGACCGCATGAACCCCCTAACCGCATGGCAGCACTTGACCGCATGAACCTTCATGCGGCAAGACCCTTGCACTTCTAGCCGCATGGGGGCCCTTCTCCCCGAACCGCATATGCATCCATCGCTCCCAGCCGCATATGTGCAGCACCCTGAGCCGCATGAACTTAAACACTCGCTGGCCGCATAGACCGCAGTCTACTGCTGCCGCATGAGGACTCGAGTCCTCTCAGCCGCATGACTGACTGGATCCCTGAGCCGCATAAGGGCCGACCGCGCTGGCCGCATGAGATCCCACTCAACCCGACTGCGCCCTCTCAGCCGCATGAGTACCCCCCCCCCCTTCTGAACCGCATAGGCTCAACCCATTCCGGCCGCATGAGACCCCGCTCGTTTCAGCCGCATGAGAACCCCTCCCCGCGAGCCGCAGGCACCCCCTTCTTCTTGGCCGCATATGCCTTAGCCGCATGGCTCTCCAATAGCCTTGTATACTATTATTTTATTATTATTTGCCCATGTCTTGTAACCCCCTATTGTGTATTTTTACGTCCATTTTATATCCTTACGCCTTTTGTCATGAACTTGATAATCACGAATTTACTTAATATGTTTAGAAATGATAATTGAACATGCCATGATAGTGGCATGTCGTGGCGCACTCCTGACAAGTACACCTGACATGATTTATTTTGAACAGCCGTTGCGACGGCTACCTGATATGACATGACCTGTATAAATAACATGGACACCGTGGACGATTGTGCTTGTACAAATAATCCAGTCCTGTCTTGCATCATGTCTAGGATGGGACTCCTGAGTACCACGGTCAGGAGTACCTACTAAAATGGACTAAGGTTAATAACTAGAATTACACAGTAGTCATGAAGAGATTTTCCAGCTACAGGCAATCCCGTTACCTGGGCGCTCCTGGGATCTGTAGCCTGCCGTCGAGTAGGGCACATTTCCAGCACACTGTCATGTGTTGCACCCTTCAAGCTACCTAAGGGTACATGCGTTTCCTGGACGATGTACCCACCTGAATTCAACCCTAATCTTTCGACCTGGGTAACCTGGATGGTCTGCAGGGCTTGTGGCTGTGGAATAATCTCACTGCATCTTGCTAGTAACTAGGCCTGTAATAACCCTAGTTAGTTAAAGTATCAAGCCGTAATTCTTGCTTGACCGTGAAATGATTGGATGGAGTCTAACCAGTCTAGTCTTGTCCTGATTCTGTTCCAGATTACTGCATGACCTGAATGTCTGTATTTATTTTACCGATAAATGGTGAGAATTCCAAGTTCGGTTCAGACGAAGGGTTACAACCCCGATCCTTGTTTGGTTTACGGATTGTAACCTGGTTATCTGAATAGTTCCATGGTTATCTCGTCGTATATCATCCTGATTTATTTTCCTTATTTCCAGTTTTCGCTATTTATTTTATACTCTTGTGCTGATTGCTGGTTTTAGTTCCTAAGTGAAGCCTCCTTTGTGGCACTTGCTCTTTCTGGGGTCTGACCCAGCTGGTTTTGTGTGGCCAAATTTCGGAGCAGCTCCAGAGGATCTACCGACCTTCCAGTCAGATGGTGGCCACTAGACGGAAACCTGACAACGAGTGGATTTATTCTTGATCTCCCACTCTATTGTAAAAATATTCTTTTGAGGCATTTAGCCGACGAGCACCCGTTTAGCTCGATTGCAACTTACTTACTGTCTGCCTACGGGCTGTAACATGATTGACAGATCCTAGGGTTGATCATGTATGACAAAAACTCTTGCTAGTCCTAACATTTTGTAACGACTAGCTTCATGATCAGCTGAATATGTAATATTTGGGACGCCTTATTATTGTATATTTAATGATCATACATCTTGCGACATTTACTTACTTGCTTGTGATTGAGACACTAGGCTTGTTCATGACCTTAAGAAACTGTTGGCTTGTAGTTAAACCCTCATGTATCTAGACAGCCGTGACCGTATAGCGAAATGGAATCCATTTCATATACGTAGCTGGCTATGTCTGCCCCCGCTCTCCAGTATTCTGGTTCAGGGGCGTGACAATTTTCTCGATGCGGGTGCCCAAACACAATTTATCTCATTTCTGTTCTTTACACTCAGAAAACCGCGTTTAAACTAGCATCCAAACACACCCTAAGTTTGCCAAGTCTGCAAATTCATTGGAAGGATGTGGTTAAGCAACAAAACCATATATATATAAAGTGAATGAGCCAAGCAGCCCCAACTTAACGGTCCCATGGTCACAAGAACCTATGTTTGAAAATGATTGAAAGAAGAGACAAACAGGTTGGTTAAAGCAAGAGAAACAATTTGGTTTGCACAAAGTGACACCACAAATTTGAAGGTTGCCTCTATGAATGAAATTCTTAAAGATAGTAAACGAAGTCCTCAATCAGAAAAGTTTTAACTCATCTGAACCTTTTGAAAAACTCTTCATGTGATGGAAATCTCAAGCTACTTGTAGCTGTGATTGCAAGAAGAGACATGCATGATTAATTGCCTCAAAAACGTTATGACATTTACATGCCATCTAGAGGAAATTTGAGTGGAGCTATGACAATGAAAATAGAGTGATATTGATACAAGCGACTATATCTCCAATTTTCCAAAAATTTGTTGTGTGAATCTTATAGAGTTGAAGGATGGCCTTACTTCCACCATAAGAACCACCAAATAAGACAACAGGACTGCCCTTGGATGATAGGTTCTGTTTCAGGTCAGTTAGCAGTATTGCAAAGTCTGCAAGTGCTTGCTCAGTTGTAAGGTAGGACATTGACTTCGCATTCTTGTACGCCTTCTCTTTGCTTCCATAGGGCATGGACTCTCCGTAGTAACGATGCTGCGAAAAAAAAGAGAAAATAAGAACATGTCTATTTCTCCAATTGAGAAATTATTCAGTGGGACGGGCTCACCACGTGGCAGTGGTGAATAGTGAGCCCATCCAATGGTATAATGAGCCAAAACAGAAACTAATCAAACAATCGTCAAATATCATTAAGATAGGATTACTAAAAACAGTAAGCTACTACCATGTGTCATTATACCATTGGATGGGCTCATCATTCACCAGTCACCACTGCCACGTGGTGAGCCCGTCCCACTGAATAATTTCTCCAATTCAGGGCTCAAATCTTGGAATATTATTGATATACTAAGGCACAGAGATGCTGCTAAAAAAACAACACATATGTCACTTCTCAAGTAGCATGTGCTAGTTCTTGCCATATAACAAGCTACATATCTATATATTTCGATTATGAAAATAACTAGCTTTCTCTTCTAAGTCACTGAAACTTTGAAATTATAGCTCTATATTTCTTCTGGGCCACTTAAATTTAACAACTTTAGCAAGTTCATACTATTATTAAATGGAATAAATAACGAAGTTCCTTCCTTTCAAACTTTGGCCACAGAAAGAAACCACAGACGCAATAAATTTCATTAGAACAAGTTGGTTTTAGGGGATACGGCAACAAGGGCTCGGCACATATTCTGGAGTGTCCGTCCGTATCCGACACGACGCGATACGGACACGGCACGTCGGCACCGATATATATAGAAAACTATACTATATATACCTCCGCGAAGACGACGAGCGCGGAGAACCTGGGCGCGACCTCCCAGACGAAGCCGGTGTTCTCGGCGAACCACTCGATGTCCCCCTCGTTGCCGCAGTAGAAGAAGATGGGCCCGCCGGGGGCCCACCCGCCGGCGGGGCCCACCAGGTACCTCTGTTCGAAGCTCGGAAGGGAGGGGTCGAAGCCGAAGTGGTCTAGGCCCTGCCGGAAGTAGCGGGTCTCGTAAACCGGACCGGACCGGGCTCGGGGCCGGTCCGGCTTGGAGGAGAAGGAGGCGAGGGAGTGAGGTGTTCTGGAGAGGGAAGGGGCGGAGAATGGGAAGTGGGAGAGGAGAAAGAGGAAGAGGAAGAAGAAGAGTGGGAGAAGTCGCTTCATTTTTTTGCTTTGCTTTTGCTTCTGCTGCTGCTTCTTCTCGGTGCGGTTGCTTTTGAAGTGGCTTTGGTGAGTTCCTGTCGTTTGTTACTTCGGAAGTGGGGGTGCATGTGCTGCTGGAAGTGGGGTGGAAGTGACTTCGGTTGCTTGGTGTTGCAGGTCCGAGCGAGGTGAACTGGGTTGTTATCGTCATTTATAGGGCTAAAATTAGATATTACTTACTTTAGGATGGGACAATTTTTTATACATTTTGATTGAATACTTTAGGATGGGACAATTTTGATTAATGATACAACATAATTAATGATACAACCTAATATTTATATATACACTGCATATGCAAGCTATAGATGGAACTAGAATTTTAGAAATAGAAAATTTCATCAGAAGCAAAAAAGTTTCAAAAAATTGCATAAACGAAACAAAGTATGAAGAAATTAGGGGAAGAGGATCGTGGCGCCCAAAAGTACGACGTTAAAAATTAAACGTCCTAAATTAAGGCGTATATATATTGGGCCCTCTAACCAAATTCCTTAAGCAGGAGGTGGGAATTGCTTAAATTCCTTAAGTAGGAGATGGGAATTGCTTAATTGCTTAAGCAATGTCATAATTTTTGGCGCCCTTGTTTAGGGCGTAGATTCCTTTTTGGCGCCCAAAAGATAGGCGCTCTTTTTCTTCTTCTTTTTTTTTTTTTAATTTTGCGCGTCCAAAAGAAGGGCGCATAATTTTCTCCCGCCCCATATGCTACTGCCGCGTGTCTCCCTCTGCTGGCGCCCGCGTCCCTCATCTTCTGCCGCGTGTCATATCATTTTTTTTATCAATTTTATAGATGGATGTTCGAAATAACAGTCGAATACCAGGTGGACCTACTATACATGCTATTATCCAGGAGTGACACTCTCACGTTTCGAATCTGGTATTCGGACAAGTATTTTAAGTTAAAGTAAATTATCATTATTATAATTGATAATTATAGGCACTAAAATTTGAGATATTATTTATTTATATGATTATCCGACGGTAAAATTACGTGAGCATGGAGACTGGCGCCACGGACGGCATCTCACAACTTGCCAAAAAAAACTTGTTGAATCTTTTGGTTTTACCTATGTTGAAAAATAAAAAATCTTTTGGAGACCTACTATACATGCATGTGCGGTGCATTATTATTTTCCAACGCGACGGAAAAATAAAAAATATATATATACAATATGTAAAAATTAGCCGTTGTAAAATAGATACTTGGTATACGTTGCATAGCCGTTCTAAAAATTAGTCGTTGCAAAAGCCAAAAAAAAAAAAAAAAAAAAAAAAAGAAGAAATGAGCGTGCGGATAAAAGAAAATAACGCACCAAATATGGACTCACGAAAAAAAAAAAAAGTACGCCCCTAAGATGGGCGCTTATTTTCCTTCCCTAACTCATGACTTAATCCATTCTACTAACCAATTACCAGCCTAATCTTTATTTCTAACCAATTACTAACCTAATTTATAATTCTAACGCCCATATCTAGGGCGTAAAAAATTGACGTCCTACTACAGGGCGTGACGATGCTCTCATTACAATTTTTCTGAACTTGATTCTTTTTACGCAATAAATCAGAAGTTTTATGCTCAGTGTACAATTTTCCGTTTTAGAAACCATCGATATAAATGTTTAAATATAATTTATCAACGTCTCCGATGCTTGTGGAGCTAACCAAAGTGATTTAGAAAAATAATTCTTCTTTCTGGTTGTATCAATGATAGCCGTTTATCTAAGATTTTTTTTTTTCCTACTAGACTAGAATATAGTGGTTTATTTAAATATTTTTGCTTAATATTATAGTATTTTAAGATAAAAAAATATAAAATTCTTGACTTATCTGAACTATGTCTCATATTCCATTTTTTTTTGTGTCTTATACTGAAAGTGAGGTATTTACCAGATTGTGAGACCTATAATTGAGACACTGATTAGATAATCAACCATTTTGGTTGTGACAACATTAGTTTAAGATATAAGTACTCCATAACTAATTTATCATATAACTGTTGTCGACTGTGTAAACATGTGCCTTGTTTATCATCGAATTTCGTATAAATTGTGTCGGGTTCTTATTTAACATGATGAAAACATTGTTCTATTTCGAATTGGTAAGGGAGTTGATGATTCTACTAAGGCCATCTCCAATGGGAATTTCTAAAAGGTTTTTTCTAAGGACACCACCCTTTTTGTTAGGGGCTAGTCCAAAAAGTTTCAAAATATTACAACTTTTCCATCAAATTTTTTTACTTGGGGCTAGCCCAAGCAAAGATATAAATACCAACTTTTATTTTCTTTTTCTCTCTCCCTCTTCTCTTTTCTTTTCTCCCTCAACTCTTTTCTTCTCTCCCTCAACTCTAGGTCAAAGAATTTAATCCCAACTCTTTTCTTTTCTCCCTACATTTTTTTTCAAATTGTTCTCTCCCTCAACTCTAGGTCATTGACTTCTCCCATTTATTGGTAAGTCATCGAATTAATATATGTTTAATATTTTAAACATGAATTTCACATATAAAAGTTGAATTATGTGTTTAATGTAGAAAAATATTGAACATGGAACAACCGGGATCATCAAATGTTCCCGCCACGTCCGAAGAACATGTTCCCGCCACGTCCGAAGAACACTTTGATGCATCGGAAGCCCTCTTGGTAACTAAATTTTAACTTTTCATCGGGTTAAAATTATGTTGTGACACAAGAGGACTGCCAACACTCTGGCAGTCCCGATCATAGATTAGGACTGCCAGAGAGGTGGCAGTCCTTCACATAAGAAGGACCGCCAGGACCCTGACAGACCTACATATGTGTAGGACTGCCAGGGTCCTGGCGGTCCTTCTTATGTGAAGGACTGCCACCTCTCTGGCAGTCCTAATCTGTTATACCTGAATGCAAAGTTTTAGTCAATACATTTAGTAAAGGTGTTTGCTATTTATGGACACCAATTGTTGTACATAAGACGGTCTTGCTATTAACACAATTTGCTATTTATGGACACGAATCTTATGCACGGTCCTAATCTGTGAAACCTATTTGCTTTATGATGTTGTCTAATTGTACTAACTTTTAAGTTCTATTGTAGGACTTGAGATTTTCCGATTTTGCGGTACCGGCTCCAATTGCAGTCAATGTAGCCCATTTATTCTGGACCGATCTTTGTTTTGAATCAAGCGAGGGTGCGGTACATTGGTGTCGAGAAGTTGGACGGAAAAACAACATAGTTCTAGTGATATCCAGATCGGTCCGAAATCGACCGGGACGACAAACTGTGGTGGTTGGCTGTGAAAGAGGTGGTGTGTTCAGAACGCACAAGAAAAACACAGTTATCCAAAGTAAAGTTCCAAGAAAAAATGTTGGAACGAGGAAATGTGGTTGTCCATTCACGATACATATTATAAACGAAGAAGAAGGGAAATTGACAGTAGAAGTGAAGAATAGAACCCACAACCATGAGATTGCCGAGACACTATTGGGTCATCCGTATGTCGGACGGTTGAACAATACGGAGAAGAAGATAGTCGAATACTTGTCCACCTCCGGTGTTGCACCGAGACAAATATATTCCGTCATACGACATGAAGATGAGAAGAATAAGTCTACAATAAAGTCAATATACAACGCCCTATCTTCTTCAAACGCTGTCCGGACGAAATCAAGAATGGCGATGCAAGAAGTGCTCAAGTTGCTTGCCGATAATCATTATGTTGAGTTCCATAGAAGACATCCCCAGAGTAATGAAGTAATTTTAATCTTTTTGGCTCATCCCGATTGCACAAGTTTGGCCATGTCTTTTGCCGACGTGTTAGTCCTTGATTGCACGTACAAGACCAATAAGTTCAAGATGTCTCTTTTTCATGTTGTCGGGTTCACCTCTACTTGGAAAATATTTCCAGTGGCATTTTGATTCATGAAGAGTGAGAAACTTGAAGACTACACATGGGCATTGGAGAAACTGAAAACACTTTACACCGGTCATACAGAGCCGTCAGTTTTTGTTACCGACAGAGAGTATACCCAAATTAAAGCTATTCGTATTGTTTTTCCTCAAGCGGATACATTGCTATGCACTTGGCATGTCAATCGTAATATTCAAGCCCAATGTAAGTTGAAGTTTCGGAAGGAGGATGGTGTAAGCCCCTGATTTTTTTAAATTCATTTTAATTAGTGCTAATTAATTTTTAATGTCATTTATAGCCTTAAAATATTTATTATAATTTTTAGGAAATTTTCTAGAATTTTTAAATAATTTTTAAATGAGTTTTAAATACAAAAATACCATTTTGCAATTTCCTAAAATGTTTTAATTAAGTTTTGCAATTAATTAGAATTGTTTTTATATCAATTTGTAATTTTTAAATTGTTTTAATGTGGTTTTGTAATTTTTACAATTGTTTAGATATCGGTTTACAAATTCTTATTTGTTTTATGCAAATTTTATTTGCATTTATTACTGCGGGAACCTATTATGTAAATCCTAATTCTAAGGGGACCTAAGTGCAAAACCCTCAAACCCCCCCCCCCCCCCCCCCCCCCCCGACCGACTCTCTCTCCTCTGACTCGCTCGGCTGCCCGATCGACTCACCGACGCTGCCCCCTCCGCCATTTCCGGCTGCCCAACCGCCATAAGACCGACCTCAAACCCTATTTAAACCCCCTCTCTTTCCCCAGACCAAACCCTAACCCTACCCGACCATCACGACCACCCCAGACCCCCCTTTCTTCTCCGACGAACCCCAACCCTAGCTCTACTCCGGCGAGCCCCCGTCCAGCCCCTACGCCGAGCACCACCGCCCGCAACCACCACCACTCAGTTCGCCACGCCGAGCTGGGTCGATCGCCGCCCAAGCGCCGCTGTCCCGACGCCTCCACCGCCGTCCAGCTCGTTCGAAACCCCCTCCAGCAAGTCGGACACGCAGGTAACGGGATTCAGATCGTGTCGTGCGTGTCTCGGGCACGTGGATACGACTCGCCGTGTCCTGGCGAGTATGACAAACTGTCTGGACACGAAGAACTAGGCTCGTACGTGTCGTGCATAGCACGGACACGTAGTTTCCTGTGTCCCAAACTGTCCGGACACAGGCTCGCATTTTTTTTTTTATTATGTCACCTAACCTAAAATAAAACTAACCCTAATCCTATCTCTAACAATCGGGCCGGACTGGCCTACTGGCCAGCCCGCACAGTTTAGAACCCCCCCCCCCCCCCCCCCCCCCCCCCCGCTGCTGGGCTGAGTTCGAGCCCCCTCTTTCTGTCTTCTTTTCTTATTCTTTTTCTGTTTCTTTTTTTCTTTTTCTTTTTCTTTTTTTAGTTATATATGTATATATATTATATATATATATATATATATATGTATATTAGTATATATATGTATATACTGTTTTGACAGTATTTTATATATATGTATATATATATTTTATAATTAGTAATTTTATGTATATATGTCAGTATTTTTATATATATACATATATGTATATATGTATATATTTATCATGTGTGTATATATATTAATTTATACACTTTATTATCAAATGTTTTCTATATATATATATATATATATATTTGTATATAAACATTATATATATACTCTATAAATTAATTATTTTCCTTACATATATATATATATGTAACTTTTAATATATGGATGTATATATATCCTTGATATAAATATCTATATATTTATGTGTAAATATAAATATTGTAGATGTACTTTTATATATGTGTTTTACTTTACTTAGTGTAAGTTATCTTTATAAAATAAAGTTGTCACACTTTTGTAACTACTATGTAAAATTTTGCCTTATTAAAATAATAATATTTACTTTGCACTTTTATCAATTTGTATTTTTAGTATATTTAAATTACTGCAACCATTTGATGTCCAAGCCTAGCATGGGTATTTGGGCTCAAATGTGTTTTCACACATTCAAGACCTGTACAAGTCATATTGGACTTGATTCATGGCCATGGGTCCTGTATTTGAACTTTGGTTCAAATTATATACATGGACAAAATACGCAGATAACTAAATTGTTGTGTACAATGCTGTTTTTGATTTTCTAAAAATACTTAAAGTATTGCTAAAATTATGAAAAAATAGTTTTTAGATACTTTGTTAAGTTAGCTAATTTAGTATAATTTTTGTAGTATTTAAATTACTGTTTTGCCACTAGTTTGGCATATGAAACCAAAACTCACTTTCTGTATACTTAGGAAAACTGATTTTTATAAAATATTTGTACTGGTTAATAAATTCCAGAAAAATTATAATAAATTTCTATAGTTAGCAAGGATCGTTTTGGTACTTTGTTTTATGCAAAACTAGGCTTTTTGTCTACTTTAAAAATTGTTAGAACACAATGATCTTTTAATTTATTTACTGATTAATTACGACTTGTAGCTTTTTGTGTTATTTGGAGTTTTAGTCGTGTTGAACCCCATCCCTCACTAGTGTAAAGACCCTAGAAAGTTAGTTAACATAGTGTGTCACCCCACATTGGTCTCCTATGCCAAGTCATCATTTTGGCTAGGTGCCCAGTCACAAGTCGTGTCGCACCAGTTAGTGTTCTAGTATTTTTAGCTTAGTGTAAAAGCTAAGTTATTGCATGTATTTCTACAGTGACGAGTTACCAGACATCCATAGCACTTTTATCGCAGCTTGTTTTGCTAGAGACAAGTACATCTACATACTCATTTACTGTCTTTTAATGCTAGAACATGTATTAACCCTATTAAAAGACTGATCCTTGAGGTAGCAAGTTATGTCTTCACATGTTGTATCACTTTCAGTACCGGCCATGTTTAGTACAGCTCTTATATCTTCACATGCTTCTTACGGGTTCTCAGTACAAGTTTCACTATGCTTTAGACTGCTCTGAGTATTCACATGTTTTTACTGCTCTCGTATCTCCCACATGTTAAATAAACGGGTTAAGGGGAAACTGTTAGTAGTGTACGTGAACATGACCCCCTTCTCCGTATGTACTTACCGCGCTCGGGGACATTCTATATGCGACCTTGCCGTATGTTTCTGAATCTCGCGTTTGTGTATGGATATACACCGATGCCGTTCGTGCACGTGTGGGTACACCAGAAAAACTTGATATGTACCACAGTACATCCTGATTCACCTATTGACCGATTCACGTACATGCTACGGTTTTAAACTTTTAAACTATATGTGGTCATTTGTAGAAATGACAAATTAAACCATGATATGCCATGTTCCCTATGTTACTATGATACTATGATCCCAGTTGTACCATGAGGCCATGTTTCCAGTATTTTCTGTTTGTAGACTTATCACACCATGTTTCTTGTTGTACATCTCTTTCATTATATGTTCAGCACTTTAGTTGTAGAGGTTGTACTTGCTCCCGTCCTGACAGGATAACGTTGTAGGTATACTTACTGAGGAGGAGTTGCTCTGTGATTCCTATTATGGAGTTACTGCCGAGGACCCGGTTTTGCCATACGAGGATGTTCCTGCGGGGAGACTCGTCTAGTTTGCGTAGCTGCTTGGGATACTTAGTGTAGTCATGTATTAGACTATACCATTTTGTAACTGGACATGTATCCAGTTTTACATTTCAGTTTACTTGTACTTGGATATTTCATTATATACGACGACTTTTGTGTTTGGAGCATTTATGATTCTTCTTCACTTATAGAACTGTTAGCACATTTAGTCTGGTCTTGTTATCTCTAGAACAGCTTACTGCGCTTTATCTTAAGCGTAGGCTGGACATGGCTCGGCCCGGCCCAACAATTTGGGTAACGGGTCGTGACATATTTTTAGTGGTGGCCCATGCAGGTCCTGACTAAACTGTTTGGTTACGTTATTGTACCAAGCATACCTGCAATTAGGAACTTAAGGTAATTAGACAACATTAGGAAAGACGCTTAGAACACCTAGAGGAATGCTAGGATTGCAACATAAGGAAATACATCACATGTTTGCTATTATAATTAGATTTTCTTGCATATGATTGCTTACTTTAAACAAGTCCTTATAAGTCTTTTATGTATAATTTAGATGGTGCTTACTCGTTCGTCCCAGCATGTTACCCCCGAGAATGGGGCCCTCCGTATCCAGTCAGCCGACCAGTTGACTGATGCATCTCCACCTACCACTTTCCCCCACTCCACAGATCCACAGACCCAGATACCACCTTCCACATCCCAGGCCCAGCAGGACCCGATACTTCTACCACCCCCTATCACTATACCCACCCAGGCTTCCGTCACACTCGACGGGACCCAGCTGCTCACACTGATCCAGGGGTTCCTAACAACCCATCAGGAGCAGACTACCCTACTCCGCCAGAGCATGGAGCGTTCTGAGGGACGTCCCGTAGCCCCACCACATGTAGAGCCACGGCAGAGAGCGGGGACAGTTAAGGACTTCATGGGTCTGAATCCCAAGGAGTTCTCAGGGACTGAGGGCATAGTAGTAGCTGATGACTGGCTAGATTCCGTAGAGAGGAAGCTTCTGGGAGTTAGGATGCCGGATGACCTTCAGGTCGAGGCAGCAGGATTTCTGCTGATAGACTTAGCCGGAGTTTGGTTCAGGAATGAGCCGTTGTTCGCGAGAGGTAGAGCCACCTGGGACCAGTTCAAGACCCAGTTCAAGAAAAAATTCTTCTCGACCACTGCTAGAGTAGCCATGGGGCTACGATTCCAGAACATCCAGCAGGGAAACCGTTCTGTTGATGACTATGCGGGAGAGTTTAGTCGCCTGAGCCGTTTTGCTCCTAGCCTGGTTGCTGATCCAGAGGAGATGACCCGTAGGTTTTGCCATGGTCTAGTTCCAGACATTGGCATTCTTATAGTGGCGAACGGTACGACTGACTATTACCAGAGCCTAGAGTTAGCCCGGAGCATTGAGGAGCGTCTTCTGTCTAGCAAGAGGCCGGCTTCTGTACATCATGAGGGACCGTCCAAGCGTCAGGCTTTCCAGCAGAGAGCGCCGACGCCACCCCAGCAGACTTACCATCCCCCTCCATCACATCACCCGACCCAGCCAGTTAGAGCCCCGGGACCCCGACAGCAGCAGCAGAAGGGAGCTTTTTGTGTATACTGCAAGAGGCAAGGCCATGACTCTCTCGTCTGCAGGAAGAGGTTGGGTCAGTGTTTAGCTTGTGGGTCTGCCATCCATCAGATTCGGGACTGCCCAGTAGCCAAGGGACCCCAGGGGAAGACTTATAGCCTAGTCCTTGAGCCGGAGCCGGAACAGGTTTCGGGAGGTTAGTTTTGATCGTAGCCTTAGTCATTTTGTTGTGTTGCTTGCTATGCTAGATTATTGTAGGGTCTTCGATCCTTGTGAATTTCGAGGACGAAATTTTTCAAGGAGGGAAGACTTGTAAGCCCCTGATTTTTTTAAATTCATTTTAATTAGTGCTAATTAATTTTTAATGTCATTTATAGCCTTAAAATATTTATTATGATTTTTAGGAAATTTTCTAGAATTTTTAAATAATTTTTAAATGAGTTTTAAATACAAAAATACCATTTTGCAATTTCCTAAAATGTTTTAATTAAGTTTTGCAATTAATTAGAATTGTTTTTATATCAATTTGTAATTTTTAAATTGTTTTAATGTGGTTTTGTAATTTTTACAATTGTTTAGATATCGGTTTGCAAATTCTTATTTGTTTTATGCAAATTTTATTTGCATTTATTACTGCGGGAACCTATTATGTAAATCCTAATTCTAAGGGGACCTAAGTGCAAAACCCTCAAACCCCCCCCCCCGACCGACTCTCTCTCCTCTGACTCGCTCGGCTGCCCGATCGACTCACCGACGCTGCCCCCTCCGCCATTTCTGGCTGCCCAACCGCCATAAGACCGACCTCAAACCCTATTTAAACCCCCTCTCTTTCCCCAGACCAAACCCTAACCCTACCCGACCATCACGACCACCCCAGACCCCCCTTTCTTCTCCGACGAACCCCAACCCTAGCTCTACTCCGGCGAGCCCCCGTCCAGTCCCTACGCCGAGCACCACCGCCCGCAACCACCACCACTCAGTTCGCCACGCCGAGCTGGGTCGATCGCCGCCCAAGCGCCGCTGTCCCGACGCCTCCACCGCCGTCCAGCTCGTTCGAAACCCCCTCCAGCAAGTCGGACACGCAGGTAACGGGATTCAGATCGTGTCGTGCGTGTCTCGGGCACGTGGATACGACTCGCCGTATCCTGGCGAGTATGACAAACTGTCTGGACACGAAGAACTAGGCTCGTACGTGTCGTGCATAGCACGGACACGTAGTTTCCTGTGTCCCAAACTGTCCGGACACAGGCTCGCATTTTTTTTATTTTTTTTATTATGTCACCTAACCTAAAATAAAACTAACCCTAATCCTATCTCTAACAATCGGGCCGGACTGGCCTACTGGCCAGCCCGCACAGTTTAGAACCCCCCCCCCCCCCCCCCCCCCGCTGCTGGGCTGAGTTCGAGCCCCCTCTTTCTGTCTTCTTTTCTTATTCTTTTTCTGTTTTCTTTTTCTTTTTCTTTTTCTTTTTTAGTTATATATATATATATTTATATATATATATATATATATATATATATATATATATATGTATATTAGTATATATATATGTATATACTGTTTTGACAGTATTTTATATATATGTATATATATATTTTATAATTAGTAATTTTATGTATATATGTCAGTATTTTATATATATACATATATGTATATATGTATATATTTATCATGTGTGTATATATATTAATTTATACACTTTATTATCAAATGTTTTCTATATATATATATATATATATATATATATATATATATATATATATATATATATATATATATATATATTTGTATATAAACATTATATATATACTCTATAAATTAATTATTTTCCTTACATATATATATATATGTAACTTTTAATATATGGATGTATATATCCTTGATATAAATATCTATATATTTATGTGTAAATATAAATATTGTAGATGTACTTTTATATATGTGTTTTACTTTACTTAGTGTAAGTTATCTTTATAAAATAAAGTTGTCACACTTTTGTAACTACTATGTAAAATTTTGCCTTATTAAAATAATAATATTTACTTTGCACTTTTATCAATTTGTATTTTTAGTATATTTAAATTACTGCAACCATTTGATGTCCAAGCCTAGCATGGGTATTTGGGCTCAAATGTGTTTTCACACATTCAAGACCTGTACAAGTCATATTGGACTTGATTCATGGCCTTGGGTCCTGTATTTGAACTTTGGTTCAAATTATATACATGGACAAAATACGCAGATAATTAAATTGTTGTGTACAATGCTGTTTTTGATTTTCTAAAAATACTTAAAGTATTGCTAAAATTATGGAAAAATAGTTTTTAGATACTTTGTTAAGTTAGCTAATTTAGTATAATTTTTGTAGTATTTAAATTACTGTTTTGCCACTAGTTTGGCATATGAAACCAAAACTCACTTTCTGTATACTTAGGAAAACTGATTTTTATAAAATATTTGTACTGGTTAATAAATTCCAGAAAAATTATAATAAATTTCTATAGTTAGCAAGGATCGTTTTGGTACTTTGTTTTATGCAAAACTAGGCTTTTTGTCTACTTTAAAAATTGTTAGAACACAATGATCTTTTAATTTATTTACTGATTAATTACGACTTGTAGCTTTTTGTGTTATTTGGAGTTTTAGTCGTGTTGAACCCCATCCCTCACTAGTGTAAAGACCCTAGAAAGTTAGTTAACATAGTGTGTCACCCCACATTGGTCTCCTATGCCAAGTCATCATTTTGGCTAGGTGCCCAGTCACAAGTCGTGTCGCACCAGTTAGTGTTCTAGTATTTTTAGCTTAGTGTAAAAGCTAAGTTATTGCATGTATTTCTACAGTGACGAGTTACCAGACATCCATAGCACTTTTATCGCAGCTTGTTTTGCTAGAGGCAAGTACATCTACATACTCATTTACTGTCTTTTAATGCTAGAACATGTATTAACCCTATTAAAAGACTGATCCTTGAGGTAGCAAGTTATGTCTTCACATGTTGTATCACTTTCAGTACCGGCCATGTTTAGTACAGCTCTTATATCTTCACATGCTTCTTACGGGTTCTCAGTACAAGTTTCACTATGCTTTAGACTGCTCTGAGTATTCACATGTTTTTACTGCTCTCGTATCTCCCACATGTTAAATAAACGGGTTAAGGGGAAACTGTTAGTAGTGTACGTGAACATGACCCCCTTCTCCGTATGTACTTACCGCGCTCGGGGACATTCTATATGCGACCTTGCCGTATGTTTCTGAATCTCGCGTTTGTGTATGGATATACACCGATGCCGTTCGTGCACGTGTGGGCACACCAGAAAAACTTGATATGTACTACAGTACATCCTGATTCACCTATTGACCGATTCACGTACATGCTACGGTTTTAAACTTTTAAACTATATGTGGTCATTTGTAGAAATGACAAATTAAACCATGATATGCCATGTTCCCTATGTTACTATGATACTATGATCCCAGTTGTACCATGAGGCCATGTTTCCAGTATTTCCTGTTTGTAGATTTATCACACCATGTTTCTTGTTGTACATCTCTTTCATTATATGTTCAGCACTTTAGTTGTAGAGGTTGTACTTGCTCCCGTCCTGACAGGATAACGTTGTAGGTATACTTACTGAGGAGGAGTTGCTCTGTGATTCGTATTATGGAGTTACTGCCGAGGACCCGGTTTCGCCATACGAGGATGTTCCTGCGGGGAGACTCGTCTAGTTTGCGTAGCTGCTTGGGATACTTAGTGTAGTCATGTATTAGACTATACCATTTTGTAACTGGACATGTATCCAGTTTTACATTTCAGTTTACTTGTACTTGGATATTTCATTATATACGACGACTTTTGTGTTTGGAGCATTTATGATTCTTCTTCACTTATAAAACTGTTAGCACATTTAGTCTGGTCTTGTTATCTCTAGAACAGCTTACTGCACTTTATCTTAAGCGTAGGCTGGACATGGCTCGGCCCGGCCCAACAATTTGGGTAACGGGTCGTGACAGATGGTAAAATCGACATGCAAATCTTTGACGAATTCTACAATGATTGGAATTGTGTGTGGCGAGCCTCTACGATTGCCAGTTACGACGCCGCATGGTACTTGTTCAAAAAAAAGTGAGAGGCGAGGGAGCCGGCATGCATTTCTTACATCAAAGATACATGGCTTGAACCGCACAAAGAACAATTCGTCTTAGCATGGTCGAATGTGGTGAAGCATTACGGCACGACAACTATCAACCGTGTCGAAGGAGCACACTCTTTATTGAAGAGACACCTAAAATCATCTCTCGACAACTTTGTCTCTGTTTGGCAAGCTATACATTTATCAATAGACCAGACGGTGAATAAAATTAAGGCATCATTTGAGATGAGTTTGAATATAGTCAAGCATGGGCATAGAAAGGAAGTACTCTTAGATGCTTTAATGCGCGTGGTATCTCACAAGGCGTTGGCCTTAATAGTTGATGAGATTGAAAGGTCAAAGTTTGTCGGGTTTGATCCCGAGGTTTGTGGGTGTGTATATCGACATACACTGGGCCTCCCTTGTGCACATCAGATTAATGAATATCGTCGTGAATCCATTCCTATTCCAGTAGATGCTGTCGATCAACGTTGGAGGCAGTTATCTATGATGCCCCTGGTGAAGACGGACGATGATTTATTCTCTTTGCCACAAGTGAAACTTCTCCACGCAAGGTGGTGTGCCTCAATAGGAGCGGAACGGATGTCCATTAAGCTTAAAATCCAAGAAATTGCATGTCCGGTGACTACTAGAATGCATGAGTCGTCCGTTGTTTCCAATCTTAAAGGCAGGCCTCAAACAAGATTGACTAGTTCACAAAAGAGAAGGCTGGAGTCGACTAAGAGAGATCCATCGTCCTTTGAGCATGTTGAACGAAGCTTACAGCAATCTCCGCCTGTACGGAAGGGCAAGCTTGTCGTTCGCCGAAAAATAGAGAAAATGGACCTCCCAAGAGAAGATACCGTTGCAAGCCAAACAACGAGTTTGTATATTGACAAATTTCAACCTGAGCTTCGAAGTTATATTTGGTCTATTGTCGATGTCCCCGATGATGGCCATTGCGAATTTTATGTGCTTACAAGACATCTTGGTTGTGACGACAAAGACGGATGGAGATGGGTAAGGCAGGAGCTGTACGAGGAGTTAGAGACTCGTCTTCCATTCTACTCATGCATCCTAAGCGAAGAAACGGTTGCAAGTTTGTTGTTAAGTATCCCTTGCACCGACAGTGTTACCGAAAAAGACCACTACATGTCAGTCCCGTCTGCCGGCTATTTATTTGCTAATAGGTACATGATACCTGTTGTACTTATCTCGCCGGATATTAACAATATATTCTTTCCGATGTGCGCTCCTCCGACGGACCACGGACATTCTAACCTATGTACTATAGGTCTGATCGGGGATCACTTCGTTATACTAAAGATGATCGCTCATTCTCCGATTCCTCCACCTTCAACAGTTTGGTACAAAAGAGCACCGGTCGAAGCCATCGCTTGGACCACACCTTTCGTTGATCAGATCAACCATTGTAAGAAGTTGTTGAAGATTGAGGAGCCAAGAGACTTACCTGCTGACCACTACGACGTCGAAATCGACTAAGTATAGATATATTTACAGTTTGACATTTTGTATATGGAGGACCACTTTTGTATACAGTGAAATATGAAGTCCACTAATCTATATGGAGTAAATTTTGTGTTATATGTGTTTACTGTGTGCTACCTGTGTTATATGTGTTTACCTGTGTGCTACATGTGTTATATGTGTCTACATGTGTGTTATCTGTGTTATATGTGGTTACCTGTGTGTTATCTGTGTTATATGTGTGTACCTGTGTGCAATTATGTGCGACAAAAGTAGGACTGTCACAGAGTTTCAGTTTGAGAAACTCTGTCACAGAGTTTCATATGTAGGACTGCCACCAGCCTGGCAGTCCTACACTGAAGTAGGACTGCCAGGGTACTGGCAGTCCTACACTGAAGTAGGACTGCCAGGGTACTGGCAGTCCTAACTCAAACTTGTTGTTGCAGCAAGTTTCAGTTAGGACTGCCAGCACCCTGGCAGTCCTACTTTAGTGTAGGACTGCCAGGGGACTGGCAGTCCTACTTATGAAACTCTGTGACAGAGTTTCAGTTGAGGAGCTCTTCACAGTGTTTCATAAGTAGGACTGCCACCCCCCTGGCAGTCCTATACTAAAGTAGGACTGCCAGGGTGCTAGCAGTCCTAACTCAAATTTGCTGCAACAACAAGTTTTAGTTAGGACTGCTAGCACCCTGGCAGTCCTACTTTAGTGTAGGACTGCCAGGGGCTGGCAGTCCTACTTATGAAACTCTGTGACAGAGTTTCAGTTGAGGAGCTCCTCACAGAGTTTGATAAGTAGGACTGCCACACCCTTGGCAGTCCTACACTAAAGTAGGACTGCCAGCACCCTGGCAGTCCTTCTTCAGTGTAGGACTGCCAGGGGGGTGGCAGTCCTACCTATGGAACTTTGTGAGAGAGTTTCGAGTTTGAATCAGCTCATCACAGAGTATTAGTATCAAGACTGCCACCCCCTGGCAGTCCTATACTGAAGTAGGACTGCCACCCCCCTGGCAGTCCTACACTGAAGTAGGACTGCCAGGGTGATGGCAGTCTTAATTGAAACTTGTTGTAACAGCAAGTTTTAGTTAGGACTGCCAGCACCCTGGTAGTCCTACTTCAGTGTAGGACTGTCAGGGGGGTGGCAGTCCTGATACTGATACTCTGTACATACAAAAACAACAATTCATCACAAGTACATAAACAACAATAATTCATCACAACTACATAAATATTCCACATCCAACTTAAGTTTCAAACAATAATTCATCACAATAATCCAACTACAATAATTTATCACAATAATTCATCACAACTACAATAATTCATCACAACTACTTAAGTTTCAAACATTCCACATCCAAATTAAGTTTCAAACAAGCAAATATTCACAATAATTCATCATAAGTACATAACTATTCCACATCCAACTTAAGTTTGAAACAAGAAAAATATCCAGATCCAACTATATATCATGCCGGGCCTTTGAACGAGACTCCCTATTGTTCATGAAGGGGAAGTCGACCACGTCGTCGATGCGATCAAGCTCGTTGGCGATCGTGACACTAGTGTCACTTTGGCAACCTCTCCGGAGTGTCTGGGCCAATTCCTTCACCTTTTGAGACTGAAAATGAAAGTATAAATGAATTAAGTCTACAAACATGGAAATCTCAGTCTTATTACAAATGCGGAACTCACCATCCTCACCAACCCAGCATACAAGACGTTTTTGGAAGGAAGAGCTCCAATTGCTCCGACGGCCACGGGACCCGGGTTAGTAGGGTTCGACAACTTAGGATGTCCGACCCCCAGGAAGTACGGCATGTAGTCCTCGCTGCAGTCGGCCATCTGGGTGACCGGTCGTCTTTCAGATTTTCGAAGTACATGTCGTTGCCACTCGGAGTAAAAGTCGGTCACCCAGTCGAAATTTGCCGGTTTGTAATTTAAAGGTTGGGTTCCGCGCGAAGGCTCCAACAGTCGTAGTGTGCGCTTCGGCACAGTTTGCACGAAGCCTGTCACTCCCCGTTCCCAGAATACGTATTTTAATACGTGTACTGCTTGAATGTATTTATTTAATATTTATCATACATTTGTTCTGTATTTAATTCCTTTAATTTTCGCTAATTATTTTTCTGTATTTTATTTTCGGCTCTTGGGTTCGGCTTGGTTGGGTTTGTTTCCAAATTTTGATGGTCCATCATGAACCGAACCCAACTCCCCTACCTAACGTCATCTCTATTTAAAGCCCCAACCATTTATCTCTCTTCATTACTTTTCCTTCTCATTTACTCTTCTTTTTCCTCCTAACTCCCTCCACATACCAAACCCATAGGCAAATACATCTTGCTTCCACATGAGAACCCATTTTTATGGTTTATTTATCTTCCTCTCGTGATTCTAAGATAGCTTAGAACTTGACATTCTGCATTTTGAAGTCTCATTTTTAGTAGATCTAGAAATTATTACTTTTCAGATTTTATTGGTTTTGATCTATCAAACTTTCTTTTTTCCAAGTTTTGTTCGTTCCAGATTGTTGAGATTGTGTTATACGCCATTCTGACCCATGGAAATCCTATTTTCGGCTTGGAATGAAGGTTCCATGGAATTTGGAGTTCGGAAGGAGTTTTACGCTCACGTTATACGTGCTCGCGTAAGCATTAACTTTACGCCCACGTTTTTATGTGCTCGCGTAGTATCAAGCTCTACGCCCACGATCATTCGTGTCAGCGAGAATCAGTTTTATGCAAGTCGACTTGGCTTGGCATATTACTCTTTACACGTGCGTAAACTCGATTCTTTACGCATGCAACCTTTACGCGTGGCTCGACCCTTTACGCATACAATGTTTTACGTGTAACTCGACTCTTTACGCGTACAGTGTTTCATGCGTAACTCTATTCTTTTACGCGTACAAGTCTTACGCGCAACCCTGTTCTTTACGCGTAGCTCTGTTTTACGCGTACTCCTTGGCTTGGCGTAATTCCTTTACGCGATTTTGGTTTACGCGTAATAATATTCTTTTATGCGTACGAGTTTACGCGCAACGTTACTTCTTTACACGTACTTTCTTTACGCGCGTATTTGCCTTAGCGTAAAGCTTGGCGTAAACCGGTGGCCTTAGCGTAAAGCTTTGGCGTAGACTAGTCATGGTATAGATTAGCCTTGGCGTAATCCAACCTTGGTGTTCCTATTGCTCTATACTTTATTTACTTTATGTCGGCATGGCATTTCTCCTATTATATCCTTACGCCTTTTTGGCATGAACTCGATATAACGGTATGCTAATATTTTAATACATATTGTGGTGTGAAATGTGTCATGTGTCCCGATTGGTTTATAGATACCCAGTATGACTGGAACTAAACCCTGAGAGTTATAGACCCGACCATACTGAATACTAGTTGACTTTCATGCCTTGTCACAATTGATAATGATTGTTACCTTGACTAATGATTGATCATACGTTCCTAGTTGGAACTAAGAGGCTGGCTAGTCGTCTTATTGAAATTGAATGAGACACGTTCATATTAACTATGAACCATTGCAATCGACTAGCCGATCCCGAACATTGGCATATAGACACGTGCAGGCTTTAACTGATTTTCTACAAAAGCGACATGTGTACTCTACAGTCAAGGCATGATTATTCCTTGGCTAGGTTTGATTGTTGCATTACGCTATGTAATACCTACAACCTAACCGCACGGGCATCGTTGTAGAGTTATGCATACCGTACTATGTACGAAAGTACTCATTCTGAATGACCATGATCCACGGCATGGGATTTCAATTAACATAGGGACTACTAAGTTAAATAAAATAGCGATTGCATGGAGAGAATGGATTCCCGAGTTCTTACATGGCAGGCATCCTTGGGGCATTTAGTGCCCCGACATGCCGGCTGGTTCCCACAGATACTGCAAATCTGCCACATGCGCAGGAAGCGGTATCTGCTTATATTTATTTACTGTATACTGATGACGGGTGTCCCGCTGGGACTCGTCTAATTCATGATTGGCGCAATTGATTATTGGGTAGACTAGCCTTGCTTGTGCATAGTAAGAACTGAGGAATCCTTATTGCATATTTCCAAGACAACTTGGAACTTACAAGTAGCAAGCCGTAGTAGTTGCATGACCGTTTAAATTAATTTGTTTGTGTAATGTACCTACTCTATTAACTACTGAGATGATCAGAATGTCAGGACATGACAGGTCAACTTCTGTTCTTGTTTGGTTGGAAAGTTGGTTTGAAGTGTCGTGATGTTGTGTGAATCCCAGTAGCAAGCGGAGACTTATTATTTTATTCTTAACTCTTATCACTGGTTTTAGTTCTCATATCGTGCTTCCTTGTGGTACTTGCTATTAGAGGTCTAACCTCTCTGGTTTTGCATGGCCAGATTTAGAACCAGTTCCCGAGGACTCAGCTTACTTCTACCTCCAAGATGGTCAATACTAGAGGGATGATCGCAGGAGGACACGAGTGGGGTCTTTACTTCTCTGCTCGTTTTGCTACGTACCTTACATTTTGCCACTTGGCACCGACATGTTAGTCGGACTGTCTTGCACTTGTTTTTACATAATTGTAACTAAGTCAAACTGCAGCTGATAACGATTGTGTATACCTTATTATATCCTCTGGCTACGTTTTGTAAAGCCGGATCTCAAGAACATTTTGACTGAGCGTTTGGGACGCCTTACTGCTTTATCTTACATGTTCTCTATTTTCTGTTTCTTGTTTGAATGATTGAGACAACAGATGTTGAGTAACCCTAGTGAGACCTTCATGTAGTATGCACTCCCTTGTCTTTTAGACAACATTGATCGTATTATATGATATTCATCTACCCGTAATACGTAGCTGGCTGAGTCATTTCTCCGCTCTCCGGTATTTTGGTTCTGGGGCGTGACAAGGTTTTAGTGGTGGCCCATGCAAGTCTGATTTCAGACTTGTGGGGTGTTTTAACTTATAGGATGTCTCAATCACACATGTTTCTCCTTGATCTCATGATTCGTTACTCTCGACTCGAGCTTGATATTTTGGTATCCTTTGACTTCATTGATCTTTTCTGTCCGATCGTTTGATTGTTCTCTTGTCCCTTTTCTTAGGGGCACCTCGTCCGTATCTGTCAGAGCTGGACAACAACAACAAGGGCAACACGAACAACCTGACCATGTTGGTCAGCAACAAGGGCCAGTGCTACCACAAAAGACCACCCAAGAAGAGGTGATAGTGGAACCAACAGCTGGACCGCAGTATCCGGAGGTTCCAACACCACCAATAGTTCCACCTACCCCTGTGGAAGTAGACACACCAGCCCTTCTGGAGATCATGAGAGGGATGATGGCTACTCAGCAAATCAGATGTTGGCCCAGCAACGTATGCACACTCAGCTACAAGAGCAGAATGTGTTGCTCAACCAAGGATTGCAAACGGCTTTAGAAATAGGGGTGAGGACCGATTCAGGAGCATCGACCAGATTTTGCAAGTACAACCCCCGTCGTTTCGAAGGCACGGAAGATGCCATTTCAGCAGATGCATGGCTTAAAAATATTGAGGCTATTCTGACAGCAGCTAAGGTACCGGCAGAAGAACGTGTGGATCAAGTGAAGTTGTTACTTCAGGACCTCGCACGTGATTGGTGGGAATCAGAAGAAGTAGGCATCAGACGTCCTATAGCTTGGGATGATTTTACTGCGAGGTTCAAGACGAAGTACTATGGAGTTGTGGCACAGTTTGAGCTACAACATAAGTTTATCAACCTCAAGCAGGCTGGTACGACAGTGGATGCTTATGTAGCAGAGTTCTGCAGACTGAGTAGGTTTGCCCCGGAGATGGTATCAACAGAGAGCCAAAGGGCTATGAGGTTTCAGCAAGGGTTTCATCTTGAACTATTGTAATTGATATATGACGGCAACTCGGAGGCATGAGATCATAATCCAGAGGATCACATCAAGGACTGGAGGTCAGAAGAGATCTCACAATCAGATTGAAGGAGGAGGGGGAGTAGTGCCCCGAATAACAGCACCATCCCCTGGCATTCGCATTCACGATGTGGCAATGCGAGGGCCAGCACCACCAAGACAGCAGCAGCAGCAGCAGGAAAAGAACCAGCAACCTCCAGTGGGCTGCACCTATTGTGGAAAGACAGGGCACACTAGAGGCGTGTGTCGGGCATTGAATGGACAGTGTTTGGTATGTGGAAGTCCAGATCATCTGGTTTCTACCTGTCCCATAAGCACGAGGTCAGGAGGCCCAGTGCAACAGTATCCGGCTCTGCCAGCACTAGGGGCAGGCCAGTATCAAGGACCAGCGGTAGCAGTAAGGCCGTTGGCACAATGCCTGTTCATGTCACAGGCTCAGATGTTTCGGCAGCAGGGACCGCCGATGCAGCAGCAACAACAAAGACTACCCCAGCATCACCAAGGCAGGGGCCAGCAGCAACACCAGGCTAGGCCGCAGTATGGGAACCAACAAGGAGGCCGAGGGCATGCATTCAATCTATCTTTAGAAGAGGCATTGGTATCGAAAGATGTTGTGGCAGGTAACATTCTCATCGCCTCATATCCCACAGTAGCATTATTTGATTCAGGAGCATCACACTCATTTATATCTGCACAATTTGCGACACGACTAGGAATGGAATTCGAGGCATTGCCAGGGAGGTTGAATATACTCACTGGTAATGGGCTCGTAGGAGTTAATAGAGTTATTCTAGCGTGTAGAGTTGTAGTTTGCGGGCGTTCCTTACCCGCCAGATTAATAGAATTTTCTGTTGGAAATTTCGACGTTATCTTAGACATGGACTGGCTGAAAGACAGTCATACGATAATAGATTGTCGTAGAGGGAGTGTATCTTTTAATATCCCAGGCATGGAGCGGTTCACCTTAGTCAGATCAGTGGCAACTCAATAAGAAGAAGGAGTAGTGACGGCAATGGAAGAAGTTCAAGTCCCGAAGGTAGTTGAAGAGTTTCTTGATGTATTTCTCGAAGAACTTCCAGGTCTACCCCCGGTTAGGGATATTGAGTTCAGTATAGAATTGGCACCCGGAACTAAACCGATATCGGATCGAGTTTACAGAATGGCGGATTCAGAGCAGGCCAAGGTGTATCAGCACATAGAGGAACTGAAGGAGAAGAATTTCATTCGAGTTAGCGAATCACTATGGGCAGCACCAGTGGTACTTGTAGGGAAAAAGGATGGGTCATCAAGATTGTGTATTGACTACAGAAAGCTCAACGCGGCAACAGTAAAGAACAAGTACCCACTACCAAGGATCGACGACTTGTTTGATCAGTTGAGCCGAGCAAGGATTTTCTCTAAGGTAGATTTTCGATCAGGGTATCATCAAGTGAGGGTTCGGAAAGAGGATATTCCCAAGATGACATTCAGGTCCAAGTACGGGCATTATGAATTCTTAGTAATGCCGTTCGGTTTGACCAATGCTCCAGCAATATTTATGGATTTGATGAACCGCATCTTTATGCTGTACTTAGATCAATTTGTAGTTGTGTTTCTTGACGACATTCTCGTATACTCAGCTAGTGAAGAAGAGCATGAAGATCACCTCAGAAAAGTGTTACAGGTTCTGAGAGAGAACCAGTTGTATGCCAAGCTCAGCAAGTGTGAGTTTTTGACAGATCGAATTTTATTCTTGGGGTACATCATATCAGGGGCTGGAGTAGCAGTGGATCCTAAGAAAGTGGAAGCAGTAGAGAATTGGCCAATACCTAAGATCGTAGCAGATGTACGGAGTTTCTTGGGATTGGCAGGATACAGAAGGTTTGTATCAGACTTTGCAAGACACTCAGCATCCATGACCCGCTTGACACGAAATGATGTGCCATTTGTCTGGTCTGCAGAGTGCCAGCTGACATCATTTGAGAATTTGAAGCAGAAATTGATCACGACACCTATTCTTACATTACCGATTGGACCCGGAGGTTTCACTGTATATTGTGATGCGTCAGAAAAAGGACTTGGGTGCGTCCTCATGCAACATGGGAAGGTGATAGCGTATGCATCTAGGCAACTTTGGGACCACGAGAAGAATTATCCAACTCTTGACTTGGAGTTGGCAGCGGTAGTATTTACTTTGAAGCTATGGAGGCATTACTTGTATGGTGATCGAGTGGACATGTACACAGACCATAAGAGTCTGAAGTACATCTTTACTCAGAAGGAACTAAACATGATACAGAGAAGATGGTTAGAGTTGATCAAGGATTACGACGTAGAGCTTTAGTATCATCCAGGCAAGGCTAATGTGGTAGCAGCCGCTCTTAGCAGGAGAGGCAGCGCATTTATGTTGACATCACAAAAACATATCTTAGAAGACCTTCAAGAGATGGGCATCGAGGTTATACTTCCTAGTGATATAAGAATTCTGGCAAGTCTACGAGTCCAATCCGACTTGGTAGACAGGATCAAGACAGCTCAGGCACGGGACCCAAGGATTCAGAAGCTTAGGACAGAATGTGAGTCGGGACTCAGGAAGGAGTTGAAAATTCATGAAGATGGTACACTTAGATTTGGATCACGTCTATGTGTGCCTAGTGGAGATATCAAACAGGAGGTTATGACAGAAGCCCACAGTTCTCAATATTTTATACATCCCGGAGGAACCAAAATGTACAAAGATATCAAGCAGCACTTCTGGTGGAACGGAATGAAGAGAGAGATAGCTAGATTCGTTTCTCGTTGCTTAATATATCAGCAAGTGAAGACAGAACAACAGAGGCCAGCTAGATTATTACAACCGCTTCCTATCCCGGAATGGAAGTGGGAATATATCACCATGGACTTTGTGACCGGTTTACCGAGATCACCAAGTGGTAAGGATGCTATTTGGGTGATAGTGGATCGTCTTACGAAGGTGGCACATTTTCTTCCTTTTAGAGTAGGGCAATCTACAGAAAAGTTGGCAGAATTGTATGTAGAGCCTAAAAAAATCAAGTTGTGCCTTCAATATATTGATCAGTGATCAAATTGCGCCCCAAAAACCAAGTTACGCCACTGATATGAAGCTCAGAGAACAGACTGCGCCACTGATCAGGTTGCGCCCGATATCAGACTGCGCCCAGTCTTTTTGTGCCAAAACCTACGTGGCATCTGACACTTAATTGTCATTATTACCTGACAATACTGACGGCTGACACAACAGTGAACGAGAAAAATCTTTTCGAATCCCGTGAATTATGCCGCTCAAGAGAAGTTGGTGGACAGCTATCATGTACACTTCGTTAGTTGCGCCCAGGCGTAATCTAAACAAAATCCTTAGTTACGCCTGGGCGCAACCTGAACGACTTTTGCTCAGAAGCTGCCACGTGTGTAGGCGCAGCTCAAATCAAGCGCAGTTTGACTTGTTGACTGAAGCTCGCGCAACCTGATAAAGTTGAGACAACTTACATTCTAAAGCAGGATGACGTGGCGCACATGCCACTAATCTCTCAAGACGTGTCTACTATCCTGTACACGACCACGCGCATCTCAATCATATGATGCCACGTATCTAAATACAGTTAGTACACGATTGACAACTGAATGAAAGTTGGCGCAACAGGAGGTTGACGCAATCCAGTATGGCACAATCCAGCCTCGCGCACATCAGAATAACTGCTAAAACAATTATTTCCTGAACTCTATAAATAGGGTTTCCAATCATCATCGGACAGAGATCAAGAACTCTTGCAAAATTGCTGCTGCGTTCTTTAGAGGCTACAGTCTTCAAGTTCACATAGTCCAAGGGATAAAGTGATCGTCTTCTGATCAGATTCCTAAAGTTGTACTTCTCCAGAATTTATTGTACTTTGTACTCTTTTACAAGTTTGGAATAAAACAAATTTTTATTTTTGTAAACAAAATGGCGACTCTGCTGGGGACGACTTTCTCCTCCGACGAGAAAGTGACAACTCAATGTGACATCGCATCGATCGGCAAGATGCAGAAGACTCTGGTTGTTCAAGTCAACCAGACAGCCTATAAGAATATGATCAACACCAAGAGCAACAAGCGCGCGGTGGCTATTCCCAAGAACATGACTGTGTAGACTCCTAAATCCCCCACAGTTGTTGTTGCCCAGGCGCAACTTGAGTGCTCAATGAACAAGACGCAATCCGCCTCAGTGGTTCCGGTACAGCCTGTTTCTGTTGCTAGGGCACAATCTGCTCACTCTGCTGCCCATGCGCAGTCTACCACTATCCTTGCTGCCAAGGCACAGTCAGTTCAAGCTACTGTCGAGGCACAGTCTACCAAAGTTGCTGCCAAGGCGCTACCAGTAGTCCGTAGGACTATGGCACGACCTAAGCAATCTGCTACTCCGGCGCAACTTAAGGGAACTAGTCTTTTGGCTATACCCACTTCCAATTCTCAAGTTCTGAACTTAGAAAATTCATGTCCTAGTGCTAATACTAGACAGAACAAAGGAAAAAGTCCTTTGGCATTTTCTCAATTGACACAATCTATGCCTAAAATGATCACACAACAAAACAAAGGAAAACGCTTCTTAGCTTACCCTGTTCAAAATAAAGGAAAGCACCCTTTGGTCTTTCTTCAAACTTCCCTAATCTATGACTCAGAGGAAGATGTATCAGATTCCATTCCTGTCAACAGAGGTCCTCGAATCTCTGATACCGAAAAGAATACTGATCAAATAGGTATCTTACCTACCCCTATGGGGTCTGGTCAAGATCTTCCTACCTTGTAAATTTTAAGATCCAAACAAGGAAATTGAAGGTATCACAAACAGAGACACCAGGAGCAAAAATTTCAGATTTACGCGCTTATCTCAATAGGCGTCAACCAATATCAGCTTTGGCAAAACGCAAGAACCCTATGCCAAAGGCTAATCTGCATCAGAAGTCAAAGTTTGAAAAGAAAGACCCTTCTACCTATGCTAATGAGTTGAGTACATCCTTGTACACTCAAGGAACCAAACACCTGAAGAATAGGAGACATGTTCCTAACATCATTAAGGAATATGTCCCTCCGACTTCTTCTCATCCTGTGGTTGTAACTGATCTCCGGCAACGTCTTACGCAAAGGCGGAAGACTACGAGAATGTTTTTCTCACCTCCAAATCGTGCTTCAAATCGCCACTGCCTACATGAAGTTGTCATCAACTATTATTGTCAATCGGCTCGACGATCTGTCTTCGATCGTCTGAACTATGCTTCAACTCATGAACATATAATAGATGACGAAGTTGAACTATTATATACTTCTGTTAACATGACTTCTCAAGGCACTGGGGGTGGAAAACGTCTAAGACGTAATGCATCCCGTAATCCCAGTCAACAATACTTAGACCGGATCCATGTATCCAATGAAGGTGTCTTTCAATACACTAGATCGAGAAATCGTCATTTGATTCAAGGTGTCTTTAATCAAGAAGATCTCCCTATCACTCATGTGGAAGAGGACTCTCTTTCGGAGTTTGATGCAGATAGTGAAAGTTCTGAACAAACTATCTCAGCAATAGCAGCAAGAAAAGTGGTAGCATATACCATTACAGAAGATCAAGATGCTTCTACGTCAACCAGCCAAGAGCAACGAATTGTTGCATTAGAAGACAAATTGAAAACCATAGCAGAAATGGTTGCAAGCATGCATACCATAATGGTGGCTCAACATACAGTACCTCCGATTGTAAACCCTGCTACAAATCCTGACCTTATAGCATCTTCTGTACCTGTTAGTCTGGGGGTACCAGCCCCTCAGGTTGCTTCTGTGCCAATTCAAGCTGATCCAAGTAAGTTTGGTGTTGGGGGTGGTAATTACCACACTGTTCCTCCTCCTAACACTTCTAACCAGCCCACCAATTCTCAAACATCAGGGGATGCAAATGAGGATGTGAAACTTTTGCGCACTCAGTTTGAGGCTTTCAAGCAGAAGGATGGCCTACAAAGATTGGGCATAAAGTAATCATATCCTACAGAGTGGAAGGAAGTTCCATTTCCTCCTAAGTATAAAGTTCCAACCATTATGCTGTTTGATGGTAGCACTTCTCCAAGTCAGTATATCAATCATTTTGAAGTGATGACTGATCAATTACATTCAAATGATGCTCTCCTTACCAGAGTGTTCGTCGGTTGTTTAGCCGGTACAGCATATGACTGGTATCGTAGCCTGCCTGATGACTGTATCACTTCTTTTGCTAGTTTCAAACAAATATTCTTGTAACAATTTTATGAGGGAGTTAATGACATGACAATGTCTGCCTCATTAAAATTAAGCAGAGGCACAATGAATCCACATAGAGTTTCATTGAAAGATTCTGCCGAGAGGCACTCAAAATGCCTTTAGGTACTCCATCTGCTGTAACAATAAACACTTGCAAATCAAACTTGTTGCCTATTATCAGTATGTGGACGAGATCTACACAATTCTAGGATTAGCCTTTTTTATTGTTAATATAATGGCGGCAGAAGTGAGTGCCGAAAAGTTCAAGCAGTTAGGAGTCCAGATGACTCACCCTAACTAAGATGAACATTCTACACCTGGGGGTAGTAATCGCCAGAATAACCGCAAGAATAAAGAAACATTGGCCATCAATCTTAAAGGCAAAGAGTCTTTGGCTGTCAATATTACTCAGACGGCATCCACCTCTTCAGCACTACTACAAAAGTCAACTCGTCCAAAAGAAGAGTATTCTTTCGACGAAGATGATACTTTAAGTATCTTCGATTGCTTGATCAAAAGCAATAAGCTTCAGCTTCCAGAGGCAAAGCGACCAGAAGAAGTCGATAAAACTGATCACCCTAAATACTGTGTTTATCACAGATTCATAGGGCATCCAACTAGAGCATGTTATGTGCTCAAGGGCAAAATCCAGGAGTTGGTCAACTCTGGAGCAATTACTCTACAGCAGGACGAGAAAACGGTGACTTCAAATGTGGTTTCTCTCCAATTTGGTGATTTTCCACCACAACCCGTACAAGATGGTGCTGTGCCCATTCCAAGGACTACTATAAAAATTGTGAATATCCTGTCTCCTCAAAATGAAGGTCTTATTCCGATGTCAACTGACAAAGGAGAGATTATGTGGATTCATCCAGATCTGGTGGCAGAATTCGAAACGCCTTCCTCTTCTAAGCAAAAGAAGCATTCCAAGTCTAAATCCAAGAACTGTAATATGGTATCCTTTGAACCATTAACAGAAGAAGAAATCCTAATGGGCACTAGATCTGGGAAACCCTATCTTCGGGAGTATTCCGAAAATCAAAAAAACCCTGCTCCATCCCCGAATGCTCTTCCTCCATCATCTTCTCCTGCTGAAGATACACCGTCTACATCTTTGCCATTGGTTGAACCATCTCCTCCTAAACCAACATCAGCAGACAAGGGAAAGCAACCTGTTCGCTTTGATAAAGCATTGAAGAAGTCATCATCTCTTGGACTTGAAAAGCCTTACAATTTTGACATATTGGTTCAATTGGCCAATACTCCAACAAGATTGTCAATCTTTGAACTTTTACGTCTCTCAAAAGAAACTCGTGAGACGTTAAGTGAAGCCTTGATGCAGGCTGACACCTGTTTGACTCTTCCCAAGAAGCCTGAAAAAGAGCCAGTCAGTTGTGCACATTGTCATAGTGTATTTGAGTTGATGCCCAATATCACTTTTACACAAGATGACATATTATTAGAAGACAATCGTCATGATCGTCCTCTCTATTTCACGGGATATGTGGACACCATGAAAGTCGACCGTATTCTGATTGATCCCGGGTCTGCACTTAGCATCATGCAAAAGTCCTTATTGGACGCTTTGAAAATCCCAGTACATAATCTTTCTACAACTATTACTACCATCCTGGGATTCAATCAAGAAAGAAGTGAACCTTTGGGAAAGATACCCCTAAAACTTCAAATTGGCAATCTTCGTACAAAAGTAACTTTCTATGTTATTGACAATCATAGCTCATACAATGCTTTGTTGGGAAGGCCATTCCTCCATGAACATAATATTGTACCCTCTACGCTCCACCAATGTTTCAAATATGTGGATGGTAATGGAGAAGTCCAAAAAGAGGTTACAGATCTGAATCCTTTCAAAGGAGTTAAAGCATGTTGCAACGATTCTCGTATGTACAAAAAGGAATTCATGAAGGTGGTACTAGCAATGGACACAGATGAAGAACAGAAGAGTATACCTAATGATACTCTGGTGATTCTAGTCAAAGGACGTACCTCCTATCCTCAGTCTTCCCAACCACTGACTATCTATCTACCTTCCCATGAGAAGCTACCTAAAGGTGATAGTCAGAAACACAGAGAGCTCACCTCTTCTGAACCGCTTATAATCGATCTTTGTTGCAAGAAGCTCCCTCCTCCTTTTCGTTCTTCTTCTCCCCCTCTTGTCATCAATCTGACTAAGCCTGCTAAGGCTAAAGTCCCTGTTGTAAATGATGGTGTAAAGATCAATAAAGCATCTCCTTTGCAGTATACTGATGTCTTTTACTATACTCAGTGTTATCTGGATATGCTAGATAGCTTTAAGCCACTTACAATAGAAGTCGTATCATCTCGACGAAATGAGGTATCACTGGATTCAATACAAGAGTTGTACTTCTTAGTAACGTCTCAAAAGAAAGATGAAAAGCCTATATTCTTCAAAAAAAGAGAAGAACCAAAAATCATGCTCTATAATGATAATAGAGATGATACAGAAATGCTACAATTACGACGCTATAGCCCACAATCTAAAGCCATCATCCGTAAAATAAGCTATGATTTCAGAACAGGTCTCAACAATGGTAAAGGAAGGCGAACCCCTCTTCGTATTGCTGTTCCAAAAGGAAAATCACAACAATACCACAGTAAAACGAAACGAGGACTAGGTTATATGTCACCACTTTCAACTCCAGAACCTTCTAAATCTGATAAAGAAGAACGTTCAAACTCTTCTGATTCTATCTCATGGGACTCTGATACCAGCATCGGTCATGTTCATAAGGTGATAGTATCTTCTAACATGGTGTCCGTCGAATTCTCAGAAGATGACGAAAGTAACATTGAAGAAGTTACTAAAATGGATCCTTGGGCACAAAGGATGGACAATCAGTGGGAACTTCGTTTTGAACAACGAGAACCACCTACTGAAGATCAACTGGTCCAAATCGATATTGGAGAGAAAGGTGTATCACGACCAATCTTCATCAGCAAGAATCTCTCAGAAGATGATAAACAAGAATTAATTCACCATATTCGTGAATACATTGATGTCTTCACCTGGAGTTACGAAGATATGCCGGGATTAGATCCTCAAATTGCAACTCACAAGCTTAACATTTTGCCGAATGTCAAACCGGTCAAACAATAACAACGGCGATTCAAGCCTGAAATGATGGATGCAATTGATGATGAAGTCAAAAAGCTTATAGCTTGTGGCTTTATCAGAGAAGAACAACATCCTGATTGGATGGCCAATGTCGTCCCTGTTCTGAAGAAGACCGAAAATGTTCAAGTTTGCATAGACTTTCGGGATCTCAATGATGCTTGCCCCAAAGACAAATTCCCTCTCCCAATTACTGATGTTATGATCGACAATACATGTGGATTCGAACGAATTTCTTTCATGGATGGGTTTTCTGGATATAATCAAATACGGATGGATCCTGAAGATGAAAAACAAACTTCGTTTCGTACTCCTCGAAGTGTGTACTGTTATACGGTCATGCCGTTTGGTCTTAAGAATGCAGGTGCAACTTACTAGCGGGTTATGAGTACTATCTTTCGAGATCATTTACGAAAGACTGTCGAATGCTATGTTGACGATATTGCTGTCAAAAGTCGTTTCAAAGAAGATCACATTCAAGATTTAAGAACTATTTTCAATCTAATGCGCCAGCATCAACTCAAAATGAACCCCACCAAGTCTTTCCTGGGTGTCTCTAGTGGTAAGTTTCTCGGCTTCGTCATTACCTCTAAGGGTATACACGTTGATCCAGAGAAGATCAAAGCCATTCAAGAGATGCGTCCTCCATGCAACCTAAAAGGGCTACGAGGATTCCAAGGTCGACTTGCGTACATCAGGCGGTTCATTTTAAATTTATCTGGACGTTGCAGACCATTTACTCAATTAATGAAGAAAGGTGTATCTTTCGTTTGGACGGAAGAATATCAACGAGCATTTGATGACATAAAGCGGTATTTAATGAGTCCACCGGTTCTTGTACCACCAATCTCAGGGATACCCTTCTTAATGTATGTCCGAGCAATGGATCATTCATTGGGAGCTTTACTAGCTCAGAAGAACAAGGAAGGTCATGAACAAGCCATCTACTATCTCAATCGTACGATAATTGGAGCTAAACATCGTTATAGTCCAGTGGAGAAGGAATGTTTAGCCTTAATGTTTGCTGTTCAGAAGACAAGACATTACATCATAGGCCAAACTATTCATGTCATATCCCGGGTCAATCCTCTTCGAGTTTTAATGAAGAAGCCAAGCACACTCAATTCTAGGCTTGCCACATGGGCCATCTTGCTAGCGCAATATGATATAGTTTATGTTCCTCAAAAGCCTGTGAAAGACCAAGCACTTGCTGACTTCTTAGCAGCTCATCCTGTCCCTGAGACATCTAAACTCTATGATGAGATTCCGGACGAGACATTGGAATCAAATATGATCTCAGAAGAATTTCTTACTTGGAGGTTGTTCTTTGATGGAGCTTCAAGAATTGGACCTGGAGGTACCCTTGTGGCTGGAGTAAGAATTGTTCTTGTTTTACCCGATAGATTAACTATTCAAAGGGCTTATTATTTAAACAAATCATGTTCCAACAATGTGGCAGAATACAATGCTTTGCTCATTGGACTTCAATTAACCAAACAACTGGATATCGAATATCTCGAAGTATATGGCGACTCTAAGCTGATTGTTAATCAGGTTAGAGACATATATGAAGTCCGACATCAGGATCTAGTACCATACCATGAAGCTGCAACTAGGATAGCTTCTTCACTTAAAGGATTCTTTATTGAACATGTACGTCGGGCATGCAATACAGAAGCTGATGCCTTAGCTAACCTAGCTGCAGTATTGGCAGTTCCAGTCAAAAGACAACAGATGGTTGTTATCTTTAATAGAGAACTATTCTATGTTGAAAACAACCACAACATTGAATTCAGCAACCTAACTGAAGTCAATATCCTTAGCGAGGATTGGAGAGCACCTTTCATTGATTTTGCAGTACATGACATTTTACCAGAAAATTCTAATGAAGCTACAAGTATCCGTCGTCGATCACTTCGATTCTATTATAATCATACTACTAAGACACTATATCGAAGAACTTTTGGCGGGTTACTCTTGAGGTGTCTCGCTGGTGATGAAGCAAAACAGATATTACGTGAAGCTCATGATAGCGTTTGTGGAGCACATCAACCTGGTCCTAAACTACAGGATCGTATCCGACGTATGGGCTACTACTGGCCCTCTATGGTATCAGATGCTATTGATTATGCAAGAAAATGCCGTGCATGTCAAATTCATGCAGATTTCATTCACCAATCGTCAGAATTTCTTCATCCAACTGCAGCCTCATGGCCTTTTGAAGCTTGGGGCATGGATATAATTGGCTCTATCAATCCTCCTTCATCTAAAGGACATCGGTTCATCTTAGCTATAACCGATTATTTTTTCAAGTGGGCAGAAGCTATACCTTTGGCTGAAGTAAAGACTAGTAGCGTTATCAATTTTATCAAACATCATGTGATATACAGATTTGGTGTCCCTCGCCGAATCATCCATGATAATGGACCATAATTTATCAGCCAAAAGTTTAATAGGTTCTGTGATGATAACAGAATTAATAATGTCACCTCTACAGCCTATAATCCTGCAGCTAACGGATTGGCTGAAGCATTCAACAAGACTATTATCAAACTCCTTAAAAAGTTTATATCTATTAACAAACGCAGTTGGAGTGATAAACTTGGAAAATGTCTATAGGCATATCGTACTACTGTCCGTAACCCCACAGGTTGTACACCTTTTTCTCTGGTATATGGATGTGAAGCTGTTGTACCTTTGAAAATTCAAATTCTATCATTGAGAATCGCCATTGCTAATAAGCTTATGACAGATAATAATGATCGTCTTCGGCTTCAGGAATTGGAGGCGCTCGATGAGAAAAGGTTATTAGCTCAACAACATATCGAACTTTATCAGGCTCAGATTTCAAAAGCTTTCAATCACAAAGTCAGAGTGCGAACATTTTAAGAAGGCGAGTTGGTTCTTACAGTCAGACGTCCTATGACTATGACACATATGAGCAAAGGCAAGTTCGAGGCAAAATGGGAAGGACCGTATGTGATAAATAAAGTCTTCTCTAATGGAGCCTATCAATTAACAGATATGGATGGCAGAGTTGCTATGATGCCCATCAATAGCAAATTCCTCAAGAAATATTATGTATAAAGACAAAATGTACTTTATTTTCAGAGACATGATGTAAATAAAAGTTTATTTTTATTCAAAAGCAGAATGGAATTACATAATATTATGGACGGGGAGGAGGCCCTGACCCTTCCTGATTAAATACAAAGTTCGCCAACCGTTCAAATATTTCATTGTCTGAACACACCAGGAACTTACAAACAGCTGTCCTCAATGCCTCTTCTTCGACAGTTTTTCCAGGCTCCACTAACTTGGAGATCAAATCCTATCCTGGTGCAGGAAGAACAGTTGAACCTTTGCCCCTTTCTTTTTGAGAAGGCACTGGAGGCTCAGCAAGGGAAGTCTTGGTTTCTTCTTCAATCTTCGGAGCGATCAAGTCTTCGGAAGACATTTTTTTTCCTTGCACAGGAAGAAAAGAGATTGACAATTTATAGACAGAACAATTAAGAAATCAGCCTTGGGAATTGATACAACTTTTAGAAAGAGGCACAACTGTTTATTTCTAATGGTTCATTCATAACCGACTCTTCATCTTCCCTTCTTCGAAACCGACGTGTTTGATCCATTCGCTGTCTCCTTTGAAAGTCTAAATGGCTATTCATTCATTCATTCAATATTTCTTCCTCGGAGTGAATGATTACTCATTCATTTATCATAATGAGAATCCATGTCTCTGAATTCCAAATAGCCACATCAAACAACTTGTCACATTCGCATTCTATCCGCACTCTGTTATCTATGTCAGCATATCAAAATTTAATTATGAAAAGGAGAATAATGAGACAATCATTTCTTTATTCCTTCTTTAAAAAAGCATAGATACATCTTGATGAAAATCTATTACATCTCTGATTTTTATTCTAATGAAGGTCTATTACATCTTTGGATCTTCTCATCGATAATGAAGGTCTATTACATCTTTGGATCTTCTTATTTGTTGGTGGCAATTCCTTGTCATCTCGATCTGAAGCAACAAGCTCGACAATGGAATTAACTCTGGTCTTCTCTCTGAGAAAGACTAGAGGAGAACCACAGAGTGCAGCAACCTAAATATGAGCTGCTGTCAATACAACTGGTAGAGAGAAGACAGCCCGCCAGGGGAACTAGGAACGAGATCACCCTTGTGATATAATTCCTAATTCTGCGTCTTCACCATCCAACTCTCATGTATACAGGCTCTTCCTACCATCTGAGGAAGACCCTTCTTAACATGAAGAGTCCTGAGCTGTCTGATTTGAGTGTCAGAACCATATGAGCTGTCTGATGTGGGTGTCAGAAGAATGTTCTCTGCAACATCCAAATCACCAATACTAGTTCTGAAGAAACTCGCTAACCAAATCCCTGCAAATATCAATGAAACAGGAGAAGTTAGCAGAAATCTATCAGCAATGTGCCTACAAACAGGCGCACATCAGCAATGCACCTACAAACAGGCACACATCAGCATTGTGCCTACAAGCAGGCGCATATCAGCACTGAACACTGATCAAACAAGCATATGACAGCAGTATGCGCCTCTGATCAGAGCTAAACACTGGACCACAGTGTGCGTCTATTCTCAAAAATAATTCGCACATATCAATAGTGTCTACAACGTGCAGAACAATACTTGTCTCCAGAAGTGGTGCGAAAGAAAAATACTCATGCTATTTGATTCTTCGTCAAGACTTACCAATTTTTGAAGACACAGCATGCAAGCAAATAATATCAGAATGAAGTGGCGCAAATGAAACCTTATGGAAAGACATTGGTTTTGAGAGAGTATGAATGGTTCTTTCATTTCTGGATGTCCTTTTTAAAGAAGTTAAAGAAGAGATGGGTACGTCGTTTTAGGATCCTATTTTGGGAAAGAATTAAAAATGGGCATCTAAAACCGTGTAACGATTGCCACGTGTTCTTCAGAAGAAACAGTAAAACGAAGAATTAGTTAAAAGAATATGTCCATGAGCACTATTCAAAATCACAGCCACACAAAATCAGAAATTCTAGGTTTTATTGCATAAAGACGGGTGGACCCTTACAATCAAGGACATAAAAATAAAAAGTTGTTCTGCCCAGAACATTATTTCTTGTCCTTGCCTTCATCAGTCTGACGAAGGACGGCGTCCAACTCTTGCATGGTGCAGATCCCCGAATGACGCATCAGGTTGAGAAATCCCTCTGAATTAGCATGCTCCTCAGAGGATGATCCGCCACTCGAGCGATTGAAGACTGACGGGGTTAAACCGAAACAGTTCAGAAAGTTCACTGCCCTCAAAGCTGGGTCAGCCTCCAACAAAAAGGTTGTAGGCGTAACATCCTGTCTCGCTTCAGGAGACTTGATTGTGGTGTCAGCATTGGTCTCCATCTCTTTCTTCTTGGGGGCCATTGAAGAACAGACGTGAAGACCAAAGTACAGGGATCAACTACATATATATATCAACAAATTGACTCTTCGTATTCCTCATGGGTAACTGAAAGTAATCAATCAAACTCCGGAAGACGAAGAGAAGATTAAATATTTTTGAGAAAGGTATTTAAACATGATGACCGAGAATTAACCGGCGCAACCTGACTCAGTCACAAGTTTTATAAATTCAAAGTATTCCAAAACTTTGCGATGTTTTTAAGTTTTGAAAACTTTGAAGGGGGTCTTGTAGAGCCTAAAAATATCAAGTTGCGCCTTCAATATATTGATCAGTGATCAAATTGCGCCCCAAAAACCAAGTTGCGCCACTGATATGAAGCTCAGAGAACAGACTGCGCCATTGATCAGGTTGTGCCCGATATCAGACTGCGTCCAGTCTTTTTGCGCCAAAACCTACGTGGCATCTGACACTTAATGGTCATCATTACCTGACAATACTGACGGCTGACACAATAGTGAACGAGAAAAATCTCTTCGAATCCCGTGAATTGTGCCGCTCAAGAGAAGTTGGTGGACAACTGTCCTATATACTTCATGAGTTGTGCCCAGGCACAATCTAAACAAAATCCTTAGTTGCGCCTGGGCGCAACCTGAACGACTTTTGCTCAGAAGCTGCCACGTGTGTAGGCGCTGTAATGCCCCGCTCCGCACGGTGCATTACGATGAGTCGTTGACTCGAAGAGTTACGTTGGCCAAAGGTAAGCTTTGAGTTGGTTGGAATATATGAATCGAATCGATGCAAAAGATAAGTCCCGTTTGAGTAAGTGCTGATTTTAGTTGATCTGGTGTGCAGGCTATGCTTTTACGCTGGACGATAAGAGGTCGGCATTTTGCCTTATGCAATGAAGTATCCGCGAAACCAAATCGTGGCCTTGCAACGGATTGTGGCATGGGCACGATAGGCCAAATCAACCGAGTAGTTCAAAAGAATGGCTAAGTTCGGGAGTTAGCTATGCGATCGGGTTATGGAAGCGAGACGCTTCAATCGGCAAAACGGCAAGGCGTGTCGGCTTAAGGTGGGCGGGTTCTTGACTCTCTCTCCCTATTCCTTCACGTCTAATAAAATATATTATGGTATGCGTAAGATGTTATCGAGTTAGCGAGCGTGGCTCGGCGACGAAAGGTCTAAGTATGTGTCGAATACTAAGATAGAACATTGAACAATCGAACAATTGAAGCGACGTGCATCAAGTGTACGAGTCGCGGTAGGGCAATGATGGTAGAACATTGAAAGATGATATTGAGATGTGCATCACGTACACGCCTCCGAGAATATTGAACACTAGGCGTAGAACATTGACTATGGCGTTAAGCGTGCCCTCGTGCACGAAAACTATAAAATAACTAAGTAAATACGGAAGTAGGCTATGTGAATAACATTATGAACGGGACGCGTGAATATGAGTACGAGATGACTAAGCCGTTGGGCGTCGTGCATCAATATGGATGTGTTGGGGCATAACGCCGACGGAGCTCCCCATATGAATGGTAGATTATGTTTATGAGACGCTGTCACGACCCGCACCCATTTTTTTTAAACGGATACGAGACGTGTCCAAGCCAGCCTACACCGCAGTGTCGGCGGTAGAACGCTGTCACGGCCATGAAGATCAAAATCACAAACAATGCTCATTCACATAATTAATTTAATTTACAAGATCACAAGTTTTACATTTGCTGAAAAATATAAACTTGTACAAATATTTGAATGGCTACAACTCCACAAGCTAGCTAATCTCTAGGCTTCCCGTCTGCAAGTATGCCATCACTCCCCAAACTAAGTGATCCTCGGCTAACCTGAAAATGTTGGTTTCCAGTCAGGAATGGAACGAGCACAATTCACTGAATGCAATTTCAAATAAAGAAGATGACTATAAACAAAGGTTAGACATCAATCATGGGTTTGAAAATATACATGAAATATAAAAACCAATAGTAAGTAAATAGACACAAAATACTCTCCCCGACTGTTAGAAGTACCTTTGATATGTGATCGGTCTGGGGTACTACACCGCACGGTCTACAATGTCTACTCACGGGCTACAATGTCTACTTGCAGAAAATAAACACGGGCTACACTACTTGCAGAAATAAACACGGGCTATACTACTTGCAGAAAGTAAATACGGGCTATACTACTTGCAGAAAGTAAACACGGGCTACACTACTTGCAGAAAGTAAACACGGGCTATACTACTTGCAGAAAGTAAACACGGGCTATACTACTTGCAGAAAGTAAACACGGGCTACACTACTGCAGAAAGTAGACACGGGCTACACTTCTGCAGAAAATAAACACGGGCTACAATGTCTAACACGGGCTATGGTCAGATCACATATCTTTGGTACTTCTAATTCCCGACTCCACAATTTATAATAGAAAATAATCACATAACCAATGACCAACCAATGAAATATAGTAAAAATCAATATCGAAATGCAGACAATAAACTGTACTCGCCTGTGGTCCCTTGCTGGTGAAACCGACAATCTAAACTACTCGATGTGCCACTATAGTCAAAATCCGTACAACAGTCCCCGGAAGCTGAAATAAACAATACCAATGATCTCAGAATAGTCCAATTAGCTAGGATTGCCTGTCCTTACGTCCAATTCTGGACACAGGGGCAAAACGGTAATTTTGGGCCAAAACGATGTCCGCCGTTGGACCCGCTTTGCACCGAAAAGCGTGCCCGAGTCAACGGTCTCTAAAGTTGTCAAACTACATGTCTACGGATCCAGTTTTTTGATACGAACCCAACCGTATGTCCAAAGTTGGATTTCGGCGGGCCGTGCACAAAATCGCTCGTTGAGTGGGACCGTGGGACCCGCAAAACGGTAATTTTATCAACAGTCTCAGAATCGGACCAAACTTGGCATACAGGACAAGAAAAACGATACGGTTCTGTTAGCACAAGTTTCGTCTCGATCCGATGATCGTGCACAAAGTAATTGGAGAATTTACAACGTGCACGATACGGTGAATTTCGACGGATACGTATCAAATTCGTCGCGCACACGCGACTAATTTGAATTCCGTCAAAGTCCACACGACCACGAAGCTGTTACGCAGCTTTCGATGTCTTCGGTGTGCGACCAAGTCGCCCGAAATGGCGGGACGGACGTCGTGTGGGATGGTTTTCAATGTTTTTAAAACAGATTTTTCTCTAACTTTGGAAACTGATTTCTCCGTGAAGAATTAACAAAATCCAAATCTAAAAAGTAGGTTGTGATCTCCTATATGTTGTCTAAATAGGTGTTCAAGTATAATTCCTAATAGGGTACTGTATCGATCAGAAACGATCTGCAAATATGGGTGATTGAACTGGTTTTTGCTCTGTTCTGGAACGGGTTTTTCGTCGATCTCGGGTTCGATTTTCCGAGCAACCAAGGTTTTCTAAAATAAAACTAATTGATAGGGGTTGAAGGGGGTTAGGTTGTCGGCGTACCTGACGAAATGGTTCGCAGAATGATCTCTCGTACGCGACGAGAGGCCGTCACGAAGTGGCACCCGCTACAGCTACCGCTGCTATTAGAGTTCTGTCGCACGCTGTCGCGCGGATGCCCGCACCTGGCCGGCCTACTGTACGTGGCGGTGGTGCACAGGGTGGCGCGCAGGCGTAGGTAGTGGCGAGTCGCTCAGATTGATCGAGTCTAGGGTTTTGCTTCTCGACGTTCTCTCCGCTTATATATGCGTACAAAGCCCTGTTCTCTGTTATAAACGAGAAGGAGCCCTTAGGCGCGCGGTTGTAGGAACTTGGGCATGCCTACCCAGGCTCGGCTCGGGATGGGCTTTGTGGGTTTTTAAATCAGTTGTGTGATTTAAGGGCCGGCTGAGTCTGAGGAATGTGGGGAAAGAAATAACAGATGTGTGGGAAGGTTGGGTTAAAGGGGTCGGGTGAGCTAGTATTATATTTCTACATAAACGTGCATTAATGTGCTATCAAAAATAGATCTTAAAGCTTTTCTGATAGAGCGATTGGTAAAACTAATTATAGTTTAATGAATTAAAATTAATAAAGCAATACCATTAATAGGTATTATAACCAGAGTAGTGAGAGATATGCATAGATTATTATAGTATATAATGATAATAGAAAGAAGAAGTAATAAACCAATAATTGAAGATTGAATATAAAGTAAGACAGTCTTGTTTTGTAACTCCTTTGCAAAGTTGCAGTTGGTCCAATGAAAGGAGTGTCTAATTGCAAAAGCAATTCCATCCATGAGTGTATGCGACTAGGGAACTCAGCAATGTCTTGGTTAAACTTCAGTTGAGGGCTGGGGACTGGGCTCATATGATTCCCTTTTTTTTTTTCCTTTTTCTATTTCTTTTCTCTTATTTATTCATTTCATATATACTTATATATGAAATATCTCCATGGATATATAATTAACTAGATATATATATCTATATTTATTCATATATATATACGCAAGCATCTATATATATTTATATAGTTACGTATACATTCACATATACAATATATAATATTTTATTTATATATTCATTCACATATATTTTATATACATCTATATACATATATTTATATATGTATATACACACTTATACACTATTATATATTTATATATATATATATATATAGTCACATATATAATATATATATTCCTATATACATACATACATAATTTATTTTTACTTATATAACAAAAATATCTAAAATCTAAATAAATATTTTAAATAGCAATACAGGCATCAATATTATCTATTTATGTACATATATATATGTATATATATACTCATACCAAAAATATAAACAATAAATATTAAGTATTATTAACATTTGAAATTCAACCCTCGATTTTATATTTTAATATCTACAATAAAATAATAATAATAATAATAATAATAATAATAATAATAATAATAATAACAACTATGATAACAAAATGACTAAACCAATGTATCATAATATACTAAGTCTTTCATTGGCCTGCCAACTCTTATTAATATTCTACGACACCCGTAGATATTAACAATACGTACCATTTACATACATCAAATTTCTAGATATTATTTTTAAAACCTAATAATCACTATTCAAATCAATTAAAATAATAAATAAAATTATCCCAAAATTTTTCGGGAAGGGGAGCTACAAATCTACCCACCTTAAAATAATTTCGTCCTCGAAATTCTATAAAAAAAAATATACCATTTCCTTAGTCTCCTCGAATTTTTAGTTCCTCAAAACAGTTTATATCCTCCTCCTAACCATTTTGTAACTACGAACCTCCGAGGACTTCTACCCACCTTTGGTCACACTACTCCCTCAACTCTTTGTCACTAAAACTTTATAATCATCCCACTACTTGCTAAAATTTCTACAGATAGATATGTACTGCTTATGGCCTCTATAATCCTTCTCTATTTTATCAACCAAACCAAAAATCTGACAAGCAACGAATTTTTACACAAGCAGCTAAGTAATATTGCTAAATTCTAATAAGTGTGACCATTCGTCACTCTACCGCGGAAAGGATAGGAAGGTAAGGAAAAATAAGCGAGGGCGAATAAGAAGTTTCTAGGGCGGTAGAGAATATACGATAATACAGGTAGAAAGAGTATTTATGAACTTATAGTCTTATTCGCTATATTGGGCTACTCTAGTCCAGTCACTAGCTACATCGAAGAACCCTTCGCTCTTAGAGGGTTTGCAACCAATACAGAAATTCTGTTTCCGAAATTCTAAACAAGGTTTCACAATAGAACGGAATTTTGAGAAATTCAGGTTGTAATCGTAATGGGTCCGCTATTTGGGCATCAGTCGTTGGTTGGATGAACATTGGATTTCAATCTATATGGACTGGACAAGATCCCAATGGTAAAACTATTTCTACTAGGTTAGGATAACTTAGATTAGGATTCAACTCGAGTGGTTAAGCTGGTTGCAAGTCAAGTTGGTTAGCTAGGTCCCTCAAGCCCAAAATGTGCCTTCAGTGACTTTTGTATTTAAGTAGCACATGAGGCCTCAATTGGATGGCACACTAGTGGCACGTACGTAATGGGCTTCGAGTAGATCACGACCGTATATTGGGTCGTAGGAATGGGGTCGTGGTCAAGGCTCTAATGGAGGTTGGAAAGTGTATCGGTACTATGGTGAAAGTCATAACTAGTCATTTTAACCTGAAAGTCGTACCCAAAAATAGAGTACAAGGGGACGGGTTTGAGTGGGACACGACATACCTAGAGGAAGGTGGACTCGTCTAGATCTTGCATATAAAATTTGTCGGAAGGTAACAGCTGGTCTCGTGCTACGAATATTAATGGCATGACCGGGGACACAAAATGATCTAAATGGAAAGTGGGAGTCCATGGGCACTAATTCTCGTCCTAATGGGAATTATTCTTAATCAATCGGTAATCCTTGGATATTCCCAAAATTTTAGATGGCTTACAGTCTACCCACCTTAGAAGTTAGGGCATGCTCTTAGGAATAATGAGGTTAGAAGGTTCCCAAAATCCAGATATTGTACCTCTACTCTTGTTAGTAGAGAATAAGGCACGGCGTAACGGAATATGGTGGACGTAAGTCAAGTCAATGATCATTCCTCAATAAATGAGAAACGAGGGTGTACAAATACACATGGTTGACAAAATAGGATGATCTACTCGTCTATGGTATACTAGAGTTATCGATGGGGTAACCAACTCCAAGACACAACATAAGAAAAGATTTCTAACAACTGAGTCAAAAAATTCTATTTGTGTCAAACCTGCCAGACTATGGTCACAAGGGTTGTAGTGATCAGGTATTGCTGTTGACAACTGGTAGGTCATAGTGTGACAGGGTATTTAAGCTATGGTATTGGCTAAGCTAGTGACTGTGGTGTTCCAACACTAGTTAGGTCTTAATAATAAAATTTACATAACTAGAGTAATATTTGTTGGAAACCAACCTCGGAATGAGTGTCACGGTAAATGATTACCCTATTGTCCACTCATCTTATGTCTAACAGTGGCTTCGGTCGAGGAAGGGTTGGTTCAAGGCTTAAGGGTTGCTAGTTAAGGCAAGCTTTCAGCAAATAATTAGAGACTCGCAACCTTTGGTCTCTAAAGAATAGGTAGTCTCCTAGGTAGGTATTTCGACTAAGGGTAAAACCCTAATCATTCACAAATTTGAATGGCTAGAAGGTCTCAATAGTAGTTTGAGGGTCAAGAGGAGAACGAGTAACTCAGTCATATGACTAGCCGATGGTAGCTACACTTGTGTATACCGCTACCATAGCCATGGGGATATGCGGTATCTCTCTACCAATTACGAGCTTCTGCCTTTCCGAACCAGTGGAAGACAAAAATAATAAAGAGTTCAAGAAAGATGTTACTGAATACAATCATGTGATTCAAGGGCGAAAGTATAATTCAAGAGGAATTGTCAAAGCAGTCGCGGATGAGATCCTATATTCTTCCATCCACATAGTGTAATTAAGCGAAGAGCGAACCAAATGCATCATGGTTGATCAGACCATAATACACTGATTCTGATTAGACAATAAGTTAGCAGGCGTCCCCACTAAACATATGCCTCGAATCAAGCTCGAGAACAGAGTGAGCTTGCAAAACTAGGCTGTAATAGCAGCATTGGTCAGAAGAGTCAAAATATAAGTATGCAAGATTTTGAAAAAGAGTTACAAGTAGTTCGAGTTTGAGAGAATCAAAACTTACCTGGTGTCCTTGCTTATACAATCTTTCTAAAAATCTTCCTGTCCATAAGGTCTTGGTCAACTAATGGGTTATGGAACTCTAGATTCTATATTCTAGGTAAACCTATTAGTGTCAGTCGATATCCTCGTCAATAGGTCACAAGGACCACGGAATGCTAGATCGGGAGACGTACTATCCAACTTACAAACTTCCACCAATATTGGCTTCGGATCTTAAGGAACACACAGGGCACTGTCCTATCCTCTATAGTATCCTTAACTTGTAATCACGTCTGAAATTATTTCACCGAGGACTACGCCTCGCCCGTATACTCTGGCTGTGGTAAACCCTTGGTTTCGTAACTCAACATGATACAAAATCGGACACTTCTTAACTCTATCCAATATTGGCTCAAGGGTATCTACGATCAAGGGTGGACCACTAGTCATATCTCTAGCAAATTCTATAACCGATATTTTTCTACTCTCCTTTCAACTCTAGGGGTCGTGCCTCGCCAGTGCGCTGCTGGCTGCAGTGAATCCCTAGTCTCCAAAATTTAAATAAATGGCGACAGTGCGCTGCTGTCCTGCCAGTATAAGTTAACTAACATTCTTTTAACTACATCCGTAAAACCCATGAGCTCCTAGAGATTCAAACAAATTGCCTATGAAATAAAGCATACGCATGTGTCCTATCAATCACAACCCTTAAGATAAAAGATTGCACAGGGGGAAATAACTGAGGACAAAAGAAATACAAACATTCTAACTCTTCCATGTGTATTCAAGCCTCTGAGGGACAAACTTGAACCGAAACTAACTCGAAGTCCGTATATGGATAACAAAATCAAAACTTATACAAAATATTAATTCCGAGGGCAAATAGAAACTAAATAGGCAGTTCGACTAAGATATGAGGATGATATCTAAGAGACAAGAGAATGAATTGAATAATCTATTAGGGCTAGATCATTAATTCTATGAAGCCCTGCCTTACCAAGGGAATAATCTATCCAAATTAGATTACATCGTCATATCAAGAGATGATTATGTACCTATGGGGATCTGATAAACTATCAAAATTAATAACTCCTTATCTATATTGCATGGCCTAGACTACCCATAGGTAAATTTGTATAAGGGACTCCTAGTCCTAGTCATTCTCATAAATTAAATTAATTTCTAATTCGTGAATGAGCATTTCTAGTCGGAGGCTCGCAATAGTACAACTAACTTGAGTACTACCACGAGTTCGCATGATTTGCGAAACCGGACCTGCATGGGCCACCACAAAACTTGTCACGACCCGCACCCATTTTTTTTTTAAACGGATACGAGACGTGTCCAAGCCAGACTACACCGCAGTGTCGGCGGTAGAACGCTGTCACGGCCATGAAGATCAAAATCACAAACAATGCTCATTAACATAATTAATTTAATTTACAAGATCACAAGTTTTACATTTGTTGAAAAATATAAACTTGTACAAATATTTAAATGGCTACAACTCCACAAGCTAGCTAATCTCTAGGCTTCCCGTCTGCAAGTATACCATCACTCCCCAAACTAAGTGATCCTCGGCTAACCTGAAAATGTTGGTTTCCAGTCAGGAATGGAACGAGCACAATTCACTGAATGCAATTTCAAATAAAGAAGATGACTATAAACAAAGGTTAGACATCAATCATGGGTTTGAAAATAAACATGAAATATAAAAACCAATAGTAAGTAAATAGACACAAAATACTCTCCCCGACTGTTAGAAGTACCTTTGATATGTGATCGGTCTGGGGTACTACACCGCACGGTCTACAATGTCTACTCACGGGCTACAATGTCTACTTGCAGAAAATAAACATGGGCTACACTACTTGCAGAAATAAACACGGGCTATACTACTTGCAGAAAGTAAACACGGGCTATACTACTTGCAGAAAGTAAACACGGGCTACACTACTTGCAGAAAGTAAACACGGGCTATACTACTTGCAGAAAGTAAACACGGGCTATACTACTTGCAGAAAGTAAACACGGGCTACACTACTGCAGAAAGTAGACACGGGCTACACTTCTGCAGAAAATAAACACGGGCTACAATGTCTAACACGGGCTATGGTCAGATCACATATCTTTGGTACTTCTAATTCCCGACTCCACAATTTATAATAGAAAATAATCACATAACCAATGACCAACCAATGAAATATAGTAAAAATCAATATCGAAATGCAGACAATAAACTGTACTCGCCTGTGGTCCCTTGCTGGTGAAACCGACAATCTGAACTACTCGATGTGCCACTATAGTCAAAACCCGTACAACAGTCCCCGGAAGCTGAAATAAACAATACCAATGATCTCAGAATAGTCCAATTAGCTAGGATTGCCTGTCCTTACGTCCAATTCTGGACACAGGGGCAAAACGGTAATTTTGGGCCAAAACGATGTCCAACGTTGGACCCGCTTTGCACCGAAAAGCGTGCCAGAGTCAACGGTCTCTAAAGTCGTTAAACTACATGTCTACGGATCCAGTTTTTCGATACGAACCCAACCGTATGTCCAAAGTTGGATTTCGGCAGGCCGTGCACAAAATTGCTCGTTGAGTGGGACCATGGGACCCGCAAAACGGTAATTTTATCAACAGTCTCAGAATCGGACCAAACTTGGCATACAGGACAAGAAAAACGATACGGTTCTGTTGGCACAAGTTTCGTCTCGATCCGATGATCGTGCACAAAGTAATTGGAGAATTTACAACGTGCACGATACGGTGAATTTCGACGGATACGCATCAAATTCGTCGTGCACACGCGACCTATTTGAATTCCGTCAAAGTCCACATGACCACGAAGCTGTTACGCAGCTTTCGATGTCTTCGGTGCGCGACCACGTCGCCCGAAATGGCGGGACGAACGTCGTGTGGATGGTTTTCAATGTTTTTAAAACAGATTTTTCTCTAACTTTGGAAACTGATTTCTCCGTGAAGAATTAACAAAATCCAAATCTAAAAAGTAGGTTGTGATCTCCTATATGTTGTCTAAATAGGTGTTCAAGTATAATTCCTAATAGGGTACTGTATCGATCAGAAACGATCTGCAAATATGGGTGATTGAACTGGTTTTTGCTCTGTTCTGGAACGGGTTTTTCGTCGATCTCGGGTTCAATTTTTCGAGCAACCAAGGTTTTCTAAAATAAAACTAATTGATAGGGGTTGAAGGGGGTTAGGTTGTCGGCGTACCTGACGAAATGGTTCGCAGAATGATCTCTCGTACGCGACGAGAGGCCGTCACGAAGTGGCACCTGCTGCAACTACCGCTGCTATTAGAGTTCTGTCGCGCGCTGTCGCGCGGATGCCCGCACCTGGCCGGCCTACTGTACGTGGCGGTGGCGCACAAGGTGGCGCGCATGCGTAGGTAGTGGCGAGTCGCTCAGATTGATCGAGTCTAGGGTTTTGCTTCTCGACGTTCTCTCCGCTTATATATGCGTACAAAGCCCTGTTCTCTGTTATAAACGAGAAGGAGCCCTTAGGCGCGCGGTTGTAGGAAATTGGGCATGCCTACCCAGGCTCGGCTCGGGATGGGCTTTGTGGGTTTTTAAATCAGTTGTGTGATTTAAGGGCCGGCTGAGTCTGAGGAATGTGGGGAAAGAAATAACAGATGTATGGGAAGGTTGGGTTAAAGGGGTCGGGTGAGCTAGTATTATATTTCTACATAAACGTGCATTAATGTGCTATCAAAAATAGATCTTAAAGCTTTTCTGATAGAGCGATTGGTAAAACTAATTATAGTTTAATGAATTAAAATTAATAAAGCAATACCATTAATAGGTATTATAACCAGAGTAGTGAGAGATATGCATAGATTATTATAGTATATAATGATAATAGAAAGAAGAAGTAATAAACCAATAATTGAAGATTGAATATAAAGTAAGACAGTCTTGTTTTGTAACTCCTTTGCAAAGTTGCAGTTGGTCCAATGAAAGGAGTGTCTAATTGCAAAAGCAATTCCATCCATGAGTGTATGCGACTAGGGAACTCAGCAATGTCTTGGTTAAACTTCAGTTGAGGGCTGGGGACTGGGCTCATATGATTCCCTTTTTTTTCCTTTTTCTATTTCTTTTCTCTTATTTATTCATTTCATATATACTTATATATGAAATATCTCCATGGATATATAATTAACTAGATATATATATATCTATATTTATTCATATATATATACGCACGCATCTATATATACGCAAAAAAAAAAAAAAAAAATATACGCACGCATCTATATATATTTGTTTAGTTACGTATACATTCACATATACAATATATAATATTTTATTTATATATTCATTCACATATATTTTATATACGTCTATATACATATATTTATATATGTATATACACACTTATACACTATTATATATTTATATATATATATATATATAGTCACATATATAATATATATATTCCTATATACATACATACATAATTTATTTTTACTTATATAACAAAAATATCTAAAATCTAAATAAATATTTTAAATAGCAATACAGGCATCAATGTTATCTATTTATGTACATATATATATGTATATATATACTCATACCAAAAATATAAACAATAAATATTAAGTATCATTAACATTTGAAATTCAACCCTCGATTTTATATTTTAATATCTACAATAAAATAATAATAATAATAATAATAATAATAACAACTATGATAACAAAATGACTAAACCAATGTATCATAATATACTAAGTCTTTCATTGGCCTGCCAACTCTTATTAATATTCTACGACACCCGTAGATATTAACAATACGTACCATTTACATACATCAAATTTCTAGATATTATTTTTAAAACCTAATAATCACTATTCAAATCAATTAAACTAATAAATAAAATTATCCCAAAATTTTCCGGGAAGGGGAGCTACAGACGCGAATTTGTTTATGGCACGGGAAACCGTTTATGAAGCGAGACTATGTTTATGGAACACGAGATGGATTGAAATGTATGACTTGTATGCTATGGTGTGTATTGCATGGTCAATGGACTCGGATGGCCTGTGCACGGGTGCGGCTTCCCTCGAACGGTTACGCCGAGGCGCCGGGACCGTTCGGCCTAAGAGGGAATTATGTGTGGTATTTATGGTGCACATCATTCGGACGGATTACGACCGTCTAGTGCTGTGATAAGCTATGATATCTGTAAGTTTGGGATCCTTCGGATACTGGGCTAGCAACCCATATCGAAGTGATCGTAGGCTTACACATAAGAGATGCCAAGTCCATTACGGTACGAAACACCGTGACCTTCATATAGATAGGGCCGGTAGGCTGAGATAAGAGTTGGGTGCAGGCGCAGGGCCTGCGACCCTTATGCTTGATCTAAGTTTATGGTTTGTTGTTGCGTGAGTGATATGATTCTATGTTAAGTTCTAACCCGTGGAGGCTAGGCAATATGGGACGGAGATGAGCACGAACACTATGAATATGTTCAGATTATGCCTAACTGTATCTGCTGCAGGAACACGATATGGGACACAATCATATTAAGTTGCTATGTTGAATATGCCATGAAATCGATCCTAAGGCTAAATAGAAAGATCACACATTAAGATGCATGTTTCACTAAATGAATTAAGTGTTTGGTTTGGTGCGAGCGGGTCTTGATCAGTGCGAAGCGAGGACGAAAGCACTAATCTCCCACTAGTTTATGTGCAGGCTCAGGTTATGATCGGCTCGGGACGGGGCTTGGCTTGGACGTGTCGAGACATGGAGTCCTTGGCATTCAAGAGGAGCTACCGCATATGCGTTCGGACTTGCGACATGGAGATGTTCGGCCGAAGACTACTTGGTGGCTATAAAGAGGCATAATGTAAGAAACAATGTAATCCGTTGTGAGCTAGAGAGATCATGAGCGTTGTAGCCAATTGGCATATATGTTGGGCTATTCAGAGCCTTGTAATCTACAGTTTGTTATCAATAAAAGAGATTCTTATGTTTTACTTGTTTCCTTCCGCTTCTTATGTTATCGATTTGAGATAGTTCTATGTGAACCTGTTATATTACCTTGCACGAGCGCAACTCCAGGCTCGTGCGGTATCACGCCCTAGCGAGGACGACGATTCGGGTGAAATCTAGCGAGGATGAGCGATTTCCCGGATCGGGGCGTGACAAGTTGGTATCAGAGCGGTTCCATCCTTTGGACCGTGCATGAATCTCTTTGACCCTCAGTTGCTTCGCTATCGAATTCAGTTGACTCTACGTTGTTTCCGCAACCGCATGGCTCATAGATCTGCTCAATGCTACATTGGATGTTCCAAACAATAAGTCTATATTAAGTGCGTACGTATGCCACAAGTATGTCGTGACTATCAAGCTATCTCCGGGTGCCATCGGAGAGTATTGGTTGCACGAAGTACAACGAGTTATGGAATGTCGGTCGCACGAAGTGCAACGAATATGGTGATGTTGGTTGCACGAAGTGCAACGAGTTATGGAATGCTGGTCGCACGAAGTGCAACGAATATGGTGATGTTGGTTGCATGAAGTGAAATAATATATGTGTTGTCGGTCGCACGAAATACGAGAACTTAGGTGTTGTTGGTCGCACGAAGTGCGAAGAGATATGTGTTGTTGGTTGCACGAAGTGTAACGGGTCGATATGTGAGGCGATGCGTGTTATGTTGCTATGCAGACGGTTACGTGTTGTTGGTTGCACGGAGTGCAGCAAGTCATAAATCGTTCGTTGCATCGGTACAACGAGTCGATATGGTATGATGCGTATTGTATGGCTATACGGATGGATAGCGATATGTTGCACGAGATTGAGTAAAGAGCTTGAGTATCGAGAATGAGTTGTTGTACGAGTTGCAACGAGCGAGATTCAGAAAGATCGCGGATGCGATAGTAACGAATCGAGTTGGTCGCGGAGTCGAGTTGAGTAGGCGAACGTTTATGTTGGCCGTATGTCGCGTTGAGCTTTGAATAAGCGAATGTTGCGGGTGTGATCGATATGATCGCCATGACACGGATAGCGATATGTTGCACGAGATTGAGTAAAGAGCTTGAGTATCGAGAATGAGTTGTTGTACGAGTTGCAATGAGCGAGATTCAGAAAGATCGCGAATGCGATAGTAACGAATCGAGTTGGTCGCGGAGTCGAGTTGAGTAGGCGAACGTTTATGTTGGCCGTATGTCGCGTTGAGCTTTGAATAAGCGAATGTTACGGGTGTGATCGATATGATCGCCATGACGCGATTAGATTGAAGGTGTGTCGAACATGAGCTAACGCTAGAGCTGGGATCGAAAGGATCGCCATACGGGATAGTTGATTGGAAAATAGATGTCAGACCTATGCGGAGTGTAAAGTCGAGTAATGACTCGATTTCGAGTGGTATATGCGATACCACTTGTGCGAACAGTATGGTGAAGTATTGTATCGATAATGATAGGCTCGATTCCTGAGTAGTATATGGAATACCACTTGGCGATAGCTATGTTAAGCCGTTTGGTGACTCGCGATAGATTTCGTCGAGACGATTATGTCGGTTATGATAGGTTTGTCCACAATGGATGGAGTAGTACCGAGACTCGTATGGGAGTGACAAGATAGGAGTCGATACAAGTATGCTTCGGTGAATTGAGTTGAATAATTATGTGCGAAGTCGTACCCAAGAATGATACGTCAGGCGAGGATTCGTTAAGCGTAAGTCGAATGATAGGCTTCAAAGGAATGTTACGTTGAGGAAGTGGTCGACTCGGTCGAGTTGAGTTAAGTCGGTAGCACGATTGGAAGTGCGAGTTAGGGATATGAGAATGAATATATGAATTAGAAATTGCGTCGCGATTATGGTAGTTATAACGGAATGAATCTTGATGTGTGAAAAAGACTTGATTCGTATTCGAGTTCGGATGATAACAGTGATTACAACGAATTGGAGCTTATGAGAAAGGAAGATGTTCAAGTTATGCATATCGACGATGGTATTGAGGCGTGTCAAAGACGATATACAATAACTCGGGGATACTCTGATTGAATGAACGAAAATTTTGTTGAGCATTGTTGTTGGATGAACAAGATGCAAGTTAAGTTATGGCAATTGGGATGATGACGATAGGAATGCTTCGAGAAATTGAGAGTGGATGGATATTGCTTGGAGGAAAACGAAAGTGCTTGATTGTTTCGAGGATAACCACTATGTTGACATTCTTGTCTTGAGCGAGCGCAACACCAGCCTCGCACATGCGTCACGTCCGATTTGGAGTGATCATTCCGCGTGAGCGCGGACATGGTGATTCATGTCGCGGGAATGGTCGAACTCGAAAAATCAGGATGTGGCACTTCGTATGTTTCGACTTGTGGTTTGATGCAAAAATTGCTCGAGGACGGTTTGATGAGTATGGAATGTGTCGGACTATGATCACGAATAGGTAAACTCGGACTTGAGGCGAGTAGGTGTCATACGACTGGCAAGGATAGTCGACAGTTATGCAAGGGTGATTCGAGTAGTAACGGCACGCAATGTGCATGAGTGATTCGAGTAGTTATCGGCGCATCAGTTGCGCGGAAGTAGAGAAATTATGGATTGGTATATCGGATTGGGTAAAGTTCCATAGGAATTGTCGGAAATTGATTTGGCTTCGCGATAGGATATAGCATGGTTCGTTGTAACTGTCCCTCGTTGATGATCTTTAATTATCGAGCGTAGTTTCGGGACAGATGACCCTAGAAGACTTGACCGCCAAATCAAGTGAATGTTGAAGTCCCATAGGATGACCCTAAAGAAGTAGCATAAGAAATTTTATTGAGGATAAGGAATGATCGAGTATATGTTGAGGAACGTGCTTAGCATAGTGATGCGGTAAGACGATTGCAAGAATTCTGCAATGCGCGAGAGCGACGAAAAGTAAAACGACCCTAAGAGTTGTGTCGTAGATCGGTTTGAGTAAACGGTTAGGCTATGTGTGTTGAGCGCGATCTATGTTACGAAATGAACCAGTCGGGATTGAATCGAAGTTTGAGTAAAGGATTCGTACTTGGTCGAGAATCGGAGATAGGCGTATCGTAAGAGACCTTGGGTCAGAAAGATTGTTGCCTTTGAGCATCGTAGACTCAAGTTGACATCTTGTGTCGGGAGAGATTAAGCACAATGTCTGGATAAGTTACCTAGCGGGGGTAGCCCCAGACGTGATGCGTAGGCAGCGGGTCGTATGGGGATACTTGTGTGCGAGATCGAGAACGGATTATAGGCAAAGAAATTTGTGACATGTTGACTTAGTCCATGTCGTTAAGGCCAAATGTTATGAATGATTGGATGAAAGACTTGAATTATACGAGAGATAGAAAACGGTTGGACGAATAGGCATTGCGGAGAATTGTTGCGATCGTATGCGCAATGACTCGATGTAATGCGAGTATTAGATAGCCGGCGAAGAAACTTACGGGATCGAAATGATGGTTTGAGTTAAGTTAGGCAGAGATGTTTGGAAGATGATTGCATGTTATGGAATAAACATACGAGGAGTATTTTGGTAATAGGTGCTAAGATATGACTAAGTCGAGTACAGACAGATCGATGCTTGAGGATTTAAGTTGAGCTTGTTAGTTGTCCCGATATCCTACAACTGAGCTTGGCTGAAATGCATATATTGGTGGGACGCCTAAAATATGTGTATGATCCAAACTAAGTTGTATGATTCCAACGATAGTAGCACGAGATCGTGAAACGATCTAGCGAGACACTTGGATTTAAGTGTTGGTTTCGGTTCGAGGACGAACCTGATTTTGATTGGTATATTATGTAATGCCCCGCTCCGCACGGTGCATTATGATGAGTCGTTGACTCGAAGAGTTACGTTGGCCAAAGGTAAGCTTTAAGTCGGTTGGAATATATGAATCGAATCGATGCAAAGGATAAGTCCCATTTGAGTAAGTGCTGATTTTAGTTGATCTGGTGTGCAGGCTATGCTTTTACGCTGGACGATAAGAGGTCGACATTTTGCCTTATGCAATGAAGTGTCCGCGAAACCAAATCGTGGCCTTGCAACGGATTGTGGCATGGGCACGATAGGCCAAATCAACCGAGTAGTTCAAAGGAATGGCTAAGTCCGGGAGTTAGCTATGCGATCGAGTTATGGAAGCGAGACGCTTCAATCGGCGAAACGGTAAGGCGTGTCGGCTTAAGGTGGGCGGGTTCTTGACTCTCTCTCCCTATTCCTTCACGTCTAATAAAATATATTATGGTATGCGTAAGATGTTATCGAGTTAGCGAGCGTGGCTCGGCGACGAAAGGTCTAAGTATGTGTCGAATACTAAGATAGAACATTGAACAATCGAACAATTGAAGCGACGTGCATCAAGTGTACGAGTCGCGGTAGGGCAATGATGGTAGAACATTAAAAGATGATATTGAGATGTGCATCACGTGCACGCCTCCGAGAACATTGAACACTAGGCGTAGAACATTGACTATGGCGTTAAGCGTGCTCTCGTGCACGAAAACTATGAAATAACTAAGTAAATACGGAAGTAGGCTATGCGAATAACATTATGAATGGGACGCGTGAATATGAGTACGAGATGACTAAGCCGTTGGGCGTCGTGCATCAATATGGATGTGTTGGGACATAACGCCGACGGAGCTCCCCATATGAATGGTGGATTATGTTTATGAGACGCGAATATGTTTATGGCACGGGAAACCGTTTATGGAGCGAGACTATGTTTATGGAATACGAGATGGATTGGAATGTATGACTTGTATGCTATGGTGCGTATCGCATGGTCAATGGACTCGGATGGCCCGTGCACGGGTCCGACTTTCCTCGAACGGTTATGCCGGGGCGTCGGGACCGTTCGGCCTAGGAGGGAATTATGTGTCACGACCCGCACCCACTGTGAGGGTACGAGAACGTAACAACGCCCAGCCTACGCCGCAGTGTCGGCGGTAGAACGTTGTTCTAGGTCATGAACTATAACTAACATCATATGTATACTCTCCATAAAGAGGCCAACACAGAGGTAAAACTCAATCACAATCTATAGATAGAATATGGCACGATGAAATAGATAAAGGAATCCTCAACTGAGGTACAACAGAAATGAAATACAAGTCTTAACAACTCTACAATATATAACTCTGAACAAAGACAACAGCTAAACATGAAAAGGAATAGTCTAAGCTATCTACACTATACAATGTATCATCCTGAGCAGCTGCCTGAACCTCCCCAGGGGTCCAGGTCGCGAGTGTCATCTAGGCAAGCTCCAAGTAAGGGGTGCATGGTTCCTCATCATCCTCTGTAAAATTTTCAGCAGGTCCAGTCAGGACGGGAGCGAGCACAGTACATCTCAACAGTTCATAGCAGGTTAGAAAATATAATCATTAAGTAAAGTAAGATATAGATACTGAAGGAAATGCAGTATGTAAACAGAGAGAGAGAACTGTAATAGAAATATCTACTATAAGTAGAGAGCTAACAGTGACTAGTGATTTAGAGTACAAAGTCGACATGTGAACGACTTGATTGTACATGGCTATACTAAAGAGGCGTACATGGCTATTCTACTTTAGAATTTGTTCACATGGCTATTTATACTCCTCCGTACCCCCAACTAATACACAAGGATCCAAACAAGTTATGTTACGTACATGCTTCTATGTAACAGCCCCCAAAGGGTGGTAAGCCCCCAAAGGGTGGTAATCCCCCGAAGGGTGGTAATCCCCCGAAGGGTGGTAAGCCCCCGAAGGGTGGTACATAGTAGTCCCAAAAATGGGGATTCTGATAGACCCAATAAATGGGATAAGGATTCAAAGAAGACTCTGTGATCATATGAGTATATGTCACAAGTGATCAAAGAACCAAAGAAGCATATGATACGCTGCGTAAGTGAAATGCACAGAACAGAGAGTACCCGATGCTCCCTGAAGGGATAACATCTCAAGAAGGGATCCGTATAGTACTAATCCGTGTGACCAACGTGACAGTATCAGTAAAGTAATTTAATGCAGGAAATAATTCTAAGCAGGATATGAAATGATCAGAGAATGTACTCGCCTCGTATCTGAATGTCTGAAGTAAATGTACTGTCCGAGATGAGATACCTGACTCCTAGTTAGAGCAACACAAGTCACAGCAAGTCTAAAATGATATAAAGAAGTCCTACTATGCATTCTATATGATTCTAGGTCAATCTAGACCAAAGTCAACTTTTGGTCAACTCTGGTCAACCCTAGAAGTCAAACTAGGTCAACCAAGTCAAACCTAAGTCAAACTATTCTATACTAGTCTAACTAGTCTATTCTAGGTCTAACAAGACTAAACAAGTCTAATCTAGGCTCTACACTGACACACAGACACTTCTATAGGCTATAGGCTATCATGCCTATAAACCACACCATAACACATGACTATATGACAAAACTTATATCTAAAATAATACACAGAAGGATATATTATAATCTAACTTAGAATATTCATAGCCTATAGGCTACTATATACATACCACACATATATTTTATATATCCATATATGATATGGTAACACACATTAGCACATAGGTACCTATAGTATATCACACCTATATAGGATACCTAAAAATAGAATCTCACATACTCATAAGCATAATGAATAGGAAAAGAATGTGTTTGTGTGTGTGTGAAACATGTGAGTGTGTGGTGTACATGTGTGTGTGTATGTGTGAGGTGTCAAGAGTGGGTGAGACATGAGAGTGTCAATATAATGTGTTTGTGTCAATAGAATGTGTGCTAACAGGAAAAATAGAAAACAGGACATGATAGTTAAACAAGTGAAACAACACTAATAAAACTGGAAAAATAGGAAATCAGTCCTAGCTAATGGTTTAATAACATTCAAACCCCCAAATTCTCAGTTTTAGGAACTAATCAAAAAATGGTGAACTGGAAATGACAGTGAATAAGATACCTGTGTGTTCATATGTTAAGGAAGGTAGGGAAAAATTAGTAAATGCATAGACATGAAGAAAACTGGAAAACAGTGAAGACTAAAGTGTTCTTGTGTCACTATAAAACAGTATACATAATTAGGAAATCGAAACAGTTGACAGGTTAGGAAAACAGTGAACTACACATACATTTAAAATCTGGAATTACATGACATAGTCTCAATCTCAGGTTTAAGGGAAATGAGTTAATTCTCTGCCTTACACACAACTCAGATATCCAATATTAATTCTAACAGTTCAACAATACTCACAAGATCACTTAAAACCTATTAAAACAGTCCCTTCATATTCAAACTCAGATTTCAGTTATGAGGAATGAAATAGTGACAAAGAAATCAGCTGGCTAGCAGGGCATTGACAGTTAGAATATGAATAAAACATTCATGCAAACAATGAAGTTCATGATACACATATCCTGAAATCAGTTAAGGAACTAGATTCAATTGAAGAAGGAAAAGAAATGTGATATATGTGAAGAGTGTGGCTGTGTGTATACAATTCATCCTATAAGACAATACTTATAATATATACATATGTATATAGAGGGGGGCACAAGTGTGTGTATGGTGTGACTTGTGTGTGATGAGTGAATACATGAGAGTGATATGAGATAGGCTAGAGTGTACATGTAGGAATGCCAAAAATCAGTGGGGGTTGTATACTAGATATAGGAAACAGTGGCAAAACAGTGAAGTAGAGAACCACATTGCATAACATTTAGCATTCAACCCAAAACTGTGTACAACAGTCCAACCCAAACCCAGAAATCAGTTCAAAACAGTCCCAATAAACTCAGATCAAATACAACATTGTATGATCCCAAAATAGTTCAAAAGAAATCAAAAGAAAACAGTAAGCAGTTAATATAATTTCCAGTTTTTCAGTCCTTCTTTGAAATCTCAGATTTGAACTCACACCACATCAAAACAAACCCAAATATCAGTTTTAAGGAAATGGGAAAGGAAACCAATTCAAGGAAACTCAGGTTTACAATTCAATACAAATATTTTAACTATTCTCAGGTTTTATGGGAATAACCATATCATTTACAATGCAAAACCCACTCCAGTTCAGTCAACCACCTATTCTCAGGTTATATGAAAGAATACCAACTCAGATTTACAATTCAAATCAAAAAGGTTTAAAACCATTCTCAGGTTTTATATTGGCATTTAATCTAGTTAAGGAAAGGAACTAAATCACTGTAAAATGGAAAGAGGAAATCGTTCACTGTAAAATGGGAAAGGAAATCAGTGATATAGGAAAATCTGGAAATTCATGACAGGTTATTAAGAATCGAAAACAGTTAACTTCAATAGATATCCTTCCATTACAGTCCATTAAGGAATGAATGATATCTCAGGTTTTTATAGAACACAACTCAGTTTTTGCCAAATTTCGAAAACCAACATACTATCCAAAATCCCATTTCCAATTCAAAACCCCATATGAATGTAAATGTTAAGCTAGCATAAACAATCAATTATGTGGAAGAATTAGTAGTGAAAACATGACTAAAAATTTAGGAATTAAGAGTTAGGAAAAACTCTGGAAAACTAAGTATCCGAAGTATCAGACATATGCATTTTAACCTCATTCGAAACTAATCATTCCATCAAAACTTAACCAACGTGTAAACCTAATTAACCATAGATAATACATCATATTTAGATCTACTTATCAACTAAAACATCAATTAAAACAATTTAAAACTGAAAGAACAGGAAAACCCAAACTCAGAACACTGGTACACAGTTGACGCACAGCGCATAGCACGTGCACACGCAAATGCGTGTCCGACACGACACGAGGACTCGTGAAACTCGAGGAACCTCGTGTCAGTCATGGACACGACATGCGTGTCAAGTTTTAGGTGTCCAGGTGGCGTGTGCACAGAGCAATGCCACCCGAGCAGCAGGGCATGCCACCTGCCCGCGCGCGCGTGTGCACAACCGCGTGTCCGCGTGTCTGTGCGACTCCAAAACGACACAAAACCATCTCATACACGAAGAAACCAATAAGCGACACTAAAATGAGTATTCCTATTCAATCACAATCAGAAAACAGTAAGGAAAAACCTATTGGGGCATTAGGTCGAACACCTAGGCAATCCTATTGAAACGTGTCTGATACGGACACGTATTCGACACAAGTTGGGGTCAGCTCCTTCCTGTGACTAGAGGGGACCTAGGGCTATGCATCCATGATGAATAAACAGTAGGTTAGATAGGGTTTAAGAGAGTTACCAATGGGTTCTCCTCAAGCTCAAAACCTTCAATGAACAGTGCTTTCTACTGTAGCTCGAGCACAAATAGGTTCCCAAATCAGTCCTCTACCTCCATGGACAGTAAGAGGGTGATGGTTAGGTCACAATGCAAGAAGTTTCATTAAAAAAGGTTAAGAAATGACCAAGTTATGAAGGAGTGAATAGAAGGCTCACCTTGTTCTTGAGAATAGAGAAATGATGTAAAGAGGCAAAGGATTTAAGAGGAATTAAATAGGGAGGGGATCCCAAGATGGCTGCCCTAATATCTAGGGTTAGAGTTGATCTAATGGTTCTCCACCATTCTAGGCTAATCAATGGCTAGATGAAACCTAGGTAGCCTATCACTAGTCTTAACTAATCAATATGACTAATAACTAACCAAATCACAAATCATGACTAGCCATGACTAACCATGACCAATCTCAATCTAACTTAGTCTAACCATGACTAACTAGGACTAATCTAGGTTAGGTCAATCTAGGTTAGGCTAATCTGGACCACGTGAAAATTAGTTAAAATAATATTTAAATCAAACCATTCACAATAAATCATTTAAATTCCTAATAAAATATATTAAATTCTAATAATTCAAAAGTGACAAAAATACCCTCTAGGCTAAAATGATAAATGAAACACCCTAATCTCATGGCTAGGCTCTAGGGTAGACAGTCTCTACGGTTACACTATCAAACACCAAAATCATAAGTCATGATTTAAAATAGTTTTAAAATGATTAAAATCACCAAAAATTATATCATGATTTAAATATCAATAAATAATAATTATAATTACAAAATTTCAAAATTACCCTCATTTGGAAAACTGGGTGTTACAATCCTACCCACCTTATAAAAATTTTGTCCTCGAAATTAAGATGATCGCATCCTTTTCTAGGCCAAACATAGACAAGGGTCAATCACTAGTCAATTTTCTCAACATCCTAGTACTTGGTCATCAGCTAGTCAACTTCTTAGGATTTTCACCTATGCTAGCTACCTAGTGTTGGCAACTAGGGATTAGCAAAGAAAACTCTATAATAGACTAGCTCCTAACTTCCAAATCCTATCTGGTCACCCATAACTAATTACCCACAAGCTAAGCACTCCAGTCCCAAATACCACATATATATATATATGCTCAAAAACAACAACCCATCACATATATCCTAAGTATATCATCTATATATATAGACCTCTTAGTCTTAGGTGAAACTACGATTATGCTCAAGGGTAGGTTCTGGTCACTGGGTGCCTTACTGGAAGGGTAAACGAAAACAATAAATAATCATCAAGGTTGTATGGCATACTAACATCCTATACGTAACTGGTTGGTATCATAATAACTGGGAATTATCTGCAATGGGTTACTATTCTAGCACCAATGCTAACTATCACCTCTAGGGTACAAACACTCTACAAGTCACCATATCTATATACTATGAAGGAACTACCTATGAACAAGCTCTACAAACTAAATATCCCTACTCCTAAGTCATTTATAACAATAAAAAGGGTATGATGTTTTAAACCTTCTCAAGATACAATCTGCTAATCATATGCGTCTGTCCAAGATCATGTTGCCCAGAGTCCTCATGCAAGTGGGCAATGCTACGATAATCACAGAGTCCTTGACTAAGGTACGTACCCTTAGGTTCATGGTATTTAAAATTTTTTGCATTGCCGCATGCGACGGCGAAAACCTTAAATTCCTATACCTGAGAAATACATCCAAAATCTGACTACATGTCCTCACTATTGCAACTAACACGACTATCGAAGATTCTAGATCCCATGATTTAGGTGACCTAGCCCATATAATTTTGAAGAAAAACAACATAACAAAAGAACAACACGACAAACTTAATCAATCAGCAAGGAACAGATGGAATCGGATTCAAAGTAGTAATAAAAGACAATTCCGGGAATAGAATTGAGAAGAACGGAACTTGCAGCAAGATCTCCAACAGTCTGTACATCCTCGACTGTCCTGACGATAGCTCGCCCTGCGGGTTTCCTCCTGGTCTGCTGCTGATGCTGCATGAATCACCGCTGCTGAGAGAAATCAGAAATGACGGGAGAAAATCTCTGTACAGATAGAGGTGCACCTCCAATGTAACAGAAACGCCAACCTGAGTCGGCACAACAGGAGCTGCGGTCTCAAGGCCCTGATGAACAGGACGAGAGGTGGCCAGCCTCTCGATAGTATCCCCCAAACCTAAGTGATGAGATCGTGTCTTCATGACCATCATGAAGACAGACCAAAACAAGAAGCAATTTCTGAGAATGAAGCGAAAATTCAAAGGAGGACAGCTTATATTCAAGGGAAGTCAATAAGCAATAATTTTTTTAGTCAAAAGGAATCTGATTAAGAGTTTTTCCTAATGTGATTGAGTACCTCCAAAATATCCTACTCCTACTGCAGGCTGTAGTGATACTCTAGTTCGAATACCACTGCATAAACTCGACCTGTATGGTCCACCACTAAAAACGTGTCACGACCCGCACCCACTGTGAGGGTACGAGAACGTAACAACGCCCAGCCTACGCCGCAGTGTCGGCGGTAGAACGCTGTTCTAGGTCATGAACTATAACTAACATCATATGTATACTCTCCATAAAGAGGCCAACACAGAGGTAAAACTCAATCACAATCTATAGATAGAATATGGCACGATAAAATAGATAAAGGAATCCTCAACTGAGGTACAACAGAAATGAAATACAAGTCTCAACATCTCTACAATATACAACTCTGAACAAAGACAACAGCTAAACATGAAAAGGAATAGTCTAAGCTATCTACACTATACAAGGTATCATCCTGATCAGCTGCCTGAACCTCCCTAGGGGTCCAGGTCGCGAGTGTCATCTAGGCAAGCTCCAAGTAAGGGGTGCATGGTTCCTCATCATCCTCTGTAAAATTTTCAACAGGTCCAGTCAGAACGGGAGCGAGCACAGTACATCTCAACAGTTCATAGCAGGTTAGAAAATATAATCATGCAGTAAAGTAAGATATAGATACTGAAGGAAATACAGTATGTAAACATAGAGAGAGAACTATAATAGAAATATCTACTATAAGTAGAGAGCTAACAGTGACTAGTGATTTAGAGTACAAAGTCGACATGTGAACGGCTTGATTGTACATGGCTATACTAAAGAGGCGTACATGGCTATTCTACTTTGGAATTTGTTCATATGGCTATTTATACTCTCCCGTACCCCCAACTAATACACAAGGATCCAAACAAGTTATGTTACGTACATGCTTCTATGTAACAGCTCCCAAAGGGTGGTAAGCCTCCAAAGGGTGGTAAGCCCCCGAAGGGTGGTAAGCCCCCAAAGGGTGGTAAGCCCCCGAAGGGTGGTACATAGTAGTCCCAAAAATAGGGATTCTGATAGACCCAATAAATGGGATAAAGACTCAAAGAAGACTCTGTGATCATATGAGTATATGTCACAAGTGATCAAAGAACCAAAGAAGCATATGATACAGTATATAAGTAAAACGCACAGAACATAGAGTATCCGATGTTCCCTGAAGGGATAACATCTCAAGAAGGGATCCGTATAGTACTAATCCGTGTGACCAACGTGACAGTATCAGTAAAGTAATTTAATGCAGGAAATAATTCTAAGTAGGATATGAAATGATCAGAGAATGTACTCGCCTCGTATCTGAATATCTGAAGTAAATATACTGTCCGAGATGAGATACCTGACTCCTAGTTACAGCAACACAAGTCACAACAAGTTTAAAATGATATAATGAAGTCCTACTATGCATTCTATATGATTCTAGGTCAATCTAGACCAAAGTCAACTTTTGGTCAACTCTGGTCAACCCTAGAAGTCAAACTAGATCAACCAAGTCAAACCTAAGTCAAACTAGTCTAACTAGTCTATTCTAGGTCTAACAAGACTAAACAAGTCTAATCTAGGCTCTACACTGACACACAGACACTTCTATAGGCTATAGGCTATCATGCCTATGAACCACACCATAACACATGACTATATGACAAAACTTATATCTAAAATAATACACAGAAGGATATATTATAATCTAACTTAGAATATTCATAGCCTATAGGCTACTATATACATACCACACATACATTTTATATATCCATATATGATATGGTAACACACATTAGCACATAGGTACCTATAGTATATCACACCTATATAGGATACCTAAAAATAGAATCTCACATACTCATAAGCATAATGAATAGGAAAAGAATGTGTTTGTGTGTGTGTGAAACATGTGAGTGTGTGGTGTACATGTGTGTGTGTGTGTGTGTGTGTGAGGTGTCAAGAGTGGGTGAGACATGAGAGTGTCAATAGAATGTGTTTGTGTCAATAGAATGTGTGCTAACAGGAAAAATAGGAAACAGGACATGACAGTTAAACAAGTGAAACAACACTAATGAAACTGGAAAAATTGGAAATCAGTCCTAGCTAATGGTTTAATAACATTCAAACCCCCAAATTCTCAGTTTTAGGAACTAATCAAAAAATGGTGAACTGGAAATGACAGTGAATAAGATACCTGTGTGTTCATATGTTAAGGAAGGTAGGGAAAAATTAGTAAATGCATAGACATGAAGAAAACTGGAAAACAGTGAAGACTAAAGTGTTCTTGTGTCACTGTAAAACAGTGTACAGAATTAGAAAATTGAAACAGTTGACAGGTTAGGAAAACAGTGAACAACACATACATTTAAAATCTGGAATTACATGACATAGTCTCAATCTCAGGTTTAAGGGAAATGAGTTAATTCTCTGCCTTACACACAACTCAGATATCCAATATTAATTCTAACAGTTCAACAATACTCACAAGATCACTTAAAACCTATTAAACAGTCCCTTCATATTCAAACTCAGATTTCAGTTATGAGGAATGAAATAGTGACAAGGAAATCAGTTGGCTAGCAGGGCATTGACAGTTAGAATATGAATAAAACATTCATGCAAACAATGAAGTTCATGATACACATATCCTGAAATCAGTTAAGGAACTAGATTCAATTGAAGAAGGAAAGAAAATGTGATATATGTGAAGAGTGTGGCTGTGTGTATACAATTCATCCTATAAGACAATACTTATAATATATACATATGTATATAGAGGGGGGGCACAAGTGTGTGTATGGTGTGACTTGTGTGTGATGAGTGTATACATGAGAGTGATGTGAGATAGGCTAGAGTGTACATGTAGGAATGCCAAAAATCAGTGGGGGTTGTATACTAGATATAGGAAACAGTGGCAAAACAGTGAAGTAGAGAACCACATTGCATAACATTTAGCATTCAACCCAAAATAGTGTACAACAGTTCAACCCAAACCCAAAAATCAGTTCAAAACAGTCCCAATAAACTCAGATCAAATACAACATTGTATGATCCCAAAACAGTTCAAAAGAAATCAAAAGAAAACAGTAAGCAGTTAATACAATTTCCAGTTTTTCAGTCCTTCTTTAAAATCTCAGATTTGAACTCATACGTACATCAAAACAAACCCAAATATCAGTTTTAAGGAAATGGGAAAGGAAACCAATTCCTAGGAAACTCAGGTTTACAATTCAATACAGATATTTTAACTATTCTCAGGTTTTATGGGAAAAACCATATCATTTACAATGCAAAAACCCACTCCAGTTCAGTCAACCACCTATTCTCAGGTTATATGAAAGAACACCAACTCAGATTTACAATTCAAATCAAAAAGGTTTAAAACCATTCTCAGGTTTTATATTGGCATTTAATCTAGTTAAGGAAAGGAACTAAATCACTGTAAAATGGAAAGAGGAAATCATTCACTGTAAAATGGGAAAGGAAATCAGTGATATAGGAAAATTTGGAAATTTATGACAGGTTATTAAGAATCGAAAATAGTTAACTTCAATGGATATCCTTCCATTACAGTCCATTAAGGAATGAATGATATCTCAGGTTTTTATAGAACACAACTCAGTTTTTGCCAAATTTCGAAAACCAACATACTATCCAAAATCCCATTTCCAATTCAAAACCCCATATGAATGTAAATGTTAAGCTAGCATAAACAATCAATTATGTGGAAGAATTAGTAGTGAAAACATGACTAAAAATTTAGGAATTAAGAGTTAGGAAAAACTCTGGAAAACTAAGTATTCGAAGTATCAGACATATGCATTTTAACCTCATTCGAAACTAATCATTCCATCAAAACTTAACCAACGTGTAAACCTAATTAACCATAGATAATACATCATATTTAGATCTACTTATCAACTAAAACATCAATTAAAACAATTTAAAACTGAAAGAACAGGGAAACCCAAACTCAGAATACTGGTACACAGTGTACGCACAGCGTATAGTACGTGCACACACAAATGCGTGTCCGACACGACACGAGGACTCGTGAAACTCGAGGAACCTCGTGTCAGTCATGGACACGACATGTGTGTCAAGTTTTAGGTGTCCAGGTGGCGTGTGCACAGAGCAATGCCACCCGAGCAGCAGGGCATGCCACCTGCCCGCGCGTGCATGTACACAACCGCGTGTCCGCGTGTCTGTGCGACTCCAAAACGACACAAAACCATCTCATACACGAAGAAACCAATAAGCGACACTAAAATGAGTATTTCTATTCAATCACAATCAGAAAACAGTAAGGAAAAACCTATTGGGGCATTAGGTCGAACACCTAGGCAATCCTATTGAAACGTGTCTGATACGGACACGTATTCGACACAAGTTGGGGTCAGCTCCTACATGTGACTAGAGGGGACCTAGGGCTATGCATCCATGATGAATAAACTGTAGGTTAGATAGGGTTTAAGAGTTACCAATGGGTTCTCCTTAAGCTCAAAACCTTCAATGAACAGTGCTTTCTACTGTAGCTCGAGCACAAATAGGTTCCTAAATCAGTCCTCTACCTCCATGGACAGAAAGAGGGTGATGGTTAGGTCACAATGCAAGAAGTTTCATTAAAAAAGGTTAAGAAATGACCAAGTTATGAAGGAGTGAATAAAAGGCTCACCTTGTTCTTGAGAATGGAGAAATGATGTAATGAGGCAAAGGATTTGAGAGGGATTAAATAGGGAGGGGATCCCAAGATGGCTGCCCTAATATCTAGGGTTAGAGTTGATCTAATGGTTCTCCACCATTCTAGGCTAATCAATGGCTAGATGAAACCTAGGTAGCCTATCACTAGTCTTAATTAATCAATATGACTAATAACTAACCAAATCACAAATCATGACTAGCCATGACTAACCATGACCAATCTCAATCTAACTTAGTCTAACCATGACTAACTAGGACTAATCTAGGTTAGGTCAATCTAGGTTAGGCTAATCTGGACCACGTGAAAATTAGTTAAAATAATATTTAAATCAAACTATTCACAATAAATCATTTAAATTCCTAATAAAATATATTAAATTCTAATAATTCAAAAGTGACAAAAATACCCTCTAGGCTAAAATGATAAATGAAATACCCTAATCTCATGGCTAGGCTCTAGGGTAGACAGTCTCTACGGTTACACTATCAAACACCAAAATCATAAGTCATGATTTAAAATAGTTTTAAAATGATTAAAATTACAAAAAATCATATCATGATTTAAATATCAATAAATAATAATTATATTTATAAAATTTCAAAATTACCCTCATCTGGAAAACTGGGTGTTACATTATGTGTGGTATTTATGGTGCACATCATTCGGACGGATTGCGACCGTCTAGTGCTGTGATAAGCTATGATATCCGTAAGTTTGGGATCCTTCGGATACTGGGCTAGCAACCCGTATCGAAGTGATCGTAGGCTTACACATAAGAGATGCCAAGTCCATTACGGTGCGAAACACCGTGACCTTCATATAGATAGGGCCGGTGGGCTGAGATGAGAGTTGGGTGCAGGCGCAGGGCCTGCGACCCTTATGCTTGGTCTAAGTTTATGGTTGGTTGTTGCGTGAGTGATATGATTCTATGTTAAGTTCTAACCCGTGCAGGCTAGGCAATATGGGACGGAGATGAGCACGAACACTATAAATATGTTCAGATTATGCCTAACTGTATCAGCTGCAGGAACACGATATGGGACACAATCATATTAAGTTGCTATGTTGAATATGCTATGAAATCGATCCTAAGGCTAAATAGAAAGATCACACATTAAGATGCATGTTTCACTAAATGAATTAAGTGTTTGGTTTGGTACGAGCGGGTGTTGATCAGTGCGAAGCTAGGACGAAAGTACTAATCCCCCACTAGTTTATGTGTAGGCTCAGGTTATGATCGGCTCGGGACGGGGCTTGGCTTGGACGTGTCGAGGCATGGAGTCCTTGGCGTTCAAGAGGAGCTATCGCATATACGTTCGGACTTGCGACATGGAGATGTTCGGCCGAAGACTACTTGGTGGCTATAAAGAGGCATAATATATGGAACAATGTAATCCTTTGTGAGCTAGAGAGATCATGAGCATTATAGCCAATTGGCATATATGTTGGGCTATTCAGAGCCTTGTAATCTTCAGTTTGTTATCAATAAAAGAGATTCTTATGTTTTACTTGTTTCCTTCCGCTGCTTATGTTATCGATTTGAGATAGTTCTATGTGAACCTGTTATCTTGCCTTGTACGAGCGCAACTCCAGGCTCGTGCGGCATCACGCCCCAGCGAGGACGATGATTCGGGTGAAATCTAGCGAGGACGAGCGATTTCCCGGATCGGAGCGTGACAGACGTAGCTCAAATCAAGCGCAGTTTGACTTGTTGACTGAAGCTCGCGCAACCTGATAAAGTTGAGATAACTTACATTCTAAAGCAGGATGACGTGGTGCACATGCCACTAATCTCTCAAGACGTGTCTACTATCCTGTACACGACCACGCGTATCTCAATCATATGATGCCACGCGTCTAAATACAGTTAGTACACGATTGACAACTGAATAAAAGTTGGCGCAATAGGAGGTTGGCGCAATCCAGTATGGCGCAATCCAGTCTCGCGTACATCAGAATAACTGCTAAAACAGTTATTTCATGAACTCTATAAATAGGGTTTCTAATCATCATCGGACAGATATCAAGAACTCTTGTAAAATTGCTGCTGCATTCTCTAGAGGCTACAGTCTTCAAGTTCACATAGTCCAAGGGATAAAGTGATCGTCTTCTGATCAGATTCCTAAAGTTGTACTTTCCTAGAATTTATTGTACTTTGTACTATTTTACAAGTTTGGAATAAAACAAATTTTTATTTTTGCAAACATTGTATATGCAGCAGATAGTCAAACAGCATGGGGTCTGTCACGATCCGCTCCCAAATAATCGGACACGAGTCGGACACGCCCAGCCTTCGTCGTTAGACACGACGAAGTAAGCTGTACCAATCTAGGAAAATCTAACTAGATAATCATGAACAAGTATGAAATCACAGCATCTATAAATGTATCCCAACCCAGAGTAAAGTACAAGTCTCAGAATTTATTACATTCCAGGAAAATAAAAGATAGAGTCTACTAGTCTCAAAATACAAGGAAAATATAAAGTGTTAATGGTAAAGCTCTAGGCTTCTACAGCCTCTAAGTCGAAAGCAACTCTAGCTGGCTCTCCTACATCTACTGGCTCTCGGCCATAATATGTGTCGCAAAGGGCCTCCAACTCACCTGTAATATATCCTATTCAGGAGCGGAGCAAAGTACAGTTCTAGGTAATAAAATATGAACATGATATGAACCGAGTACAGGAGTACAGAAAAATAAAATACAGGAATGAACAGGAAAGTACAGGAAAGTAGTACAGGAAATAAGTACAGGAACTATAGCACATGAATGTAAAGTACGGGAACATGCAAAGTACAGGAAATGTAATGTACAGGAATGAAACTATAATCCTGAATTACCAGACATGATAAGTGCACAATATCGAAATACATCTAGTCCATGTGACCTGCTGGGTGAGTACAAGAACATATACAGGAGTACATGAATATGGTACGACTTAGGGCCCGCGTGCACGATATGAGGCCTAAGCTATTTACATGAGTATAGTAATCGAGATTGATCACATGGCTAGTATATTTCTCCATCCGACACTAATAAGTACAAGACCAAGAGTACAGGAGTACAAGAGTACAGGAGTACATGATATCATGTCATGACATGTCACAAGAAAGAGTACAAGAATGTAAATGCACAAAACCATAGAAAAGTACTTGCCTGGCTCCGAAAAAGTACTGGTAATCAAGGAAGCTGGATATCCTCCTGGTTTATTGAGTACAAGTTGGTTAATATCTAAATTAGTTCCAATTTATTTATCTAGTTCTAACTATAATTTAAGCTACTCTAGTTTGGTTAGGCTTAACTAATTTAATAATACTCTTACAAATTAACTATAGTCTTAAAGTATCAGAATTTAAATCTCCAGTTATTTCCTTTCTTCAACAATTCCTTATTTCTCTACTATCATTGCTAGCCAAAAGAATACTCTTGAATTAGTTACAGATACATATCCACAAACTAACCCTCCCAAGCTTTTACCATGTTTGCCAACTTCAAATCCATATAGATATGTATACATCCTATACTGCCATATTACTATCTAGGTCTAAAAATACCTTAAAAACATTAGATAAACAAACTCTGTTAACACAGGCCGAATAATATAGCCCCAAGACTGGACTCAATTGATTTAATGCTCATTCCAACCAAACATTAGCATGAAACCAACTCAATCTAACATTATTAAAAATTATAAACAAACTTCATAACTGATCACTCATCAATGTAACCTAGCCTTTACTGTTAATACAAATAAAATTTAAAGTTTGAATCTAACGGCTATTCTATCCCTGAAACTGGCAATTCCTGCACTGTCTTCAACACACTCATACACTCGACTCACAGCTGCTACACCCGCTCAAATACGTCCCGCAATCTATTGAATTCTCAATTAAAACACATCTAGACTGGATACTCTTCCACAGACACAATCCTGTTATGGGACACGAACGGTTGTTAATACTAATAATCCCTTGGCCGCACAGCTATTCTACGGGAACAATCATCATGTTTAAAATAATGTTTACCTGAAGGAAGAAGTTAATCCAAAGATGCACTGCCCCGACGAGTCAGATACGAGTCCAAATGTTGAATTTGGAAATATCAAATTCTGTGAGACATAACATCAAAAAGTTGAAGGACATTTTAGTTCAATGAAGATGTCAAAGACATTGAATTGTTGGATCGAAAAAATTTGCAGAGATAAAAGAAAAATACTGCTAATCGACTCACAATTTCAAATCAACTTCGAGAAAACTCTTTAAACTCCCAAATTAAACCATCCAACCCATCCTCCCTTCATCATTTCAACCGATACAGAAAATATAACACAAATCAGCAATTTCTTGTAGATTACAAAATTCGATAGATTGATCTTACCAGTGATCGATTCAAGAATGAACTGGAGTTCTCAGTTGATCCCGTTCAATACTTCCTATTCAAATATCAATAACTTCGAATAAAAGAACAACCAAGCAATATAAATTCAAATTTAAGGATAACTTCGGTCATGACTTGCCAGAGTCGATTTTGAAATTGCAGATCGTAGAAAGATCTTCAAATCTTCTGCAAACTCTGGATCCAAACTTCCCGATCTAAAGTTTGATCGGATCAAACGAATTAACACGAGATGGGGAGTATGAGTACAGGAGGATCGAAATCAAATCATCACGAAATTGGAGTACAGAGTTGCTCGAGATCGAAGCTTACTGGTGATCGTCGGAGAATAAATCAAAGCCGTGCTGCGCTGAGCGAACGTCGATGATGGACGGATCGATCGGTTTGGTCGCCGAGGAAAGTTGTACGCGCCACCGCCTTCATCGTCTTTGCTATGGCCTTCACTTTACTCGCTGAGAAGGAATGAGCTAAAAGGAGAATAGAGCTCTGCTCCTGAGAAGTTGATGGAGAGAAATGGGAAATCAATCCCTATTTAAAGGGATTGGCTGCTTGTGGTTCACGCCACTATAGCGCCAAATACAAATGGAGCAGGTGGTCCTCAAAGCTGTTAGGAATTGTTCCATTTGAATTTGAATTCGTTCTTAATTCTCAAAGTTGAGAGAACTAGCTGAAAGGAATAGGTATTGGGCCCAAGTGCAGGCCTGACCCGAATGGAATTAAAAACTGGAAGTTCTAAAAATAAAAGTTGAGCCCAATCTAAAAGAAAACTTTGCATTAATTCAAGTTCACAAAATATATAATAAAATAATTTATTATACAAAAATATTTTCTTAAACCCTAAAATATTTATTAAAACAATTATTATTATTTCAATCAATCTTTTAAGAAACTATATATTTATTATTCGAAATTAAAAAAAAGTGGGGTTACAGGGTCCCTGTCAGTATTGTGTCAGATAGAGATACCCGTTTTACATCGCATTTCTGGAAGAGTTTATATCTTAGTCTGGGTACCAAGTTAAGATTTAGTACGGCTTACCACCCCCAGACGGACGGACAATCAGAAAGAACAATTCAGACTTTAGAATATATGTTAAGAGCTTACACACTAGATTTTGGAGGATCTTGGGAGAGTCACCTGCACTTAGTCGAATTTTCGTACAACAATAATTATCAAGCCAGTATCCAGAAGGTGCCATTCGAAGCACTATATGGTAAGAAGTGCAAGTCGCCACTTGCATGGGATGATATCGGAAAGAGGAAGATGTTAGGCCCAGAAATGATTGTTCAGACAGTTGAAGTAATTAAGGGAATTAGAGAGTGACTTCGAGTGGCGCAAGATCAACATCGTCATTGGGCAGACCAGGATCGTAGGCCGCTAGAATTTTCTGTTGGGGACCACGTGTTCTACGGATCTCACCTACTCGTGGGGTCATTCGATTTGGCGTTCGCGGAAAGTTGAGTCCACGATACGTGGGCCCATTTGCTATCCTTGATAGGGTAGGCTATTGTTTGTCCCTTCCACCTTCGTTACGAGAGGTGCATGATGTATTTAATGTATCTCAGTTGCGTAGGTATGTATCGGACCCAAGCCATATCCTCGATCATTCTAAACTGGTTGTTGGTACCAACCTGTCTTACGAGGAACAACCTGTGTCCATTTTGGACCAAAGGGAGAAGATACTCAAGAACCGAACAATTAACCTTGTTCGTGTTGCTTGGGATCATCACTCCTTAGGAGATTCAACGTGGAAACGTGGGGATGATATCCGATCACGGTATCCGCACCTATTTGACTCACAAAGTATATTTTTTTTCGTGTACCTTGATTGTCTTGATTCCTCATGCTTATCACCCTATGAGTAGAAATTGCTTGATGTCGTAGATTGATAAACATAGATATATTACTTGCTATTTGATATTATAAGATGATTGCTTGCTCACTAAAATTGTTGTACTTAGATTAGTTTAGCCCTGATATTTCTATCCTGCTTGGATTTGAAATTCCGAGAACGAAATTTTTCTAAGGAGGGTAGAGATGTCACTCCCCATTCTCAGAATACGTATTTTAATACGTGTACTGCTTGAATGTATTTATTTAATATTTATTATGCATTTGTTCTGCATTTAATTTCTTTAATTTTTGCTAATTATTTTTCTGTATTTTATTTTCGACTCTTGGGTTCGGCTTGGTTCGGTTTGTTTCCGAATTTTGATGGTCCATCATGAACCGAACCCAACTCCCCTACCTAACGTCATCTCTATTTAAAGCTCCAACCCTTTCTCTCTTTATTAATTTTCCTTCTCATTTACTCTTCTTCTTCCTCCTAACTCCCTCCACCTACCAAACCCATAGGCAAGTACATCTTACTTCCACATGAGAACCCATTTTTATGGTTCATTTATCTTCCTCTCGTGATTCTAAGATAGCTTAGAACTTGGCATTCTGCATTTTGAAGTCTCATTTTTAGTAGATTTAGAAATTACTATTTTTCGAATTTTATTGGTTTTGATCTATCAAACTTCCTTTTTTCCAAGTTTTGTTCATTCCAGATTGTTGAGATTGTGTTATACGCCATTCTGACCCATGGAAATCCTATTTTCGACTTAGAATGAAGGTTCCATGGAATTTGGAGTTCGGGAGGAGTTTTACGCTCATGTTATACGTGCTCGCGTAAGCATTAACTTTACGCCCACATTTTTACGTGATCGCGTAGTATCAAGCTCTACGCCCACGATCATTCGTGTCAGCGTGAATCAGTTTTACGCAAGTCGACTTGGCTTGGCGTATTACTCTTTACACGTATTCATTCGTGCGTAAACTCGACTCTTTACGCGTGCAACCTTTACGCGTGGCTCGACCCTTTACGCATACAATGTTTTACGTGTAACTCGACTCTTTACGCGTACAGTGTTTCATGCGTAACTCTATTCTTTTACGCGTACAAGTCTTACGCGCAACCCTGTTCTTTACGCGTAGCTCTGTTTTACACGTACTCCTTGGCTTGGCGTAATTCCTTTACGCGATTTTGGTTTACGCGTAATATTATTCTTTTACGCGTACGAGTTTACGCGCAACGTTACTTCTTTACGCGTACTTTCTTTACGCGTGTATTTGCCTTAGCGTAAAGCTTGGCGTAAACCGGTGGCCTTAGCGTAAAGCTTTGGCGTAGACTAGTCATGGTATAGATTAGCCTTGGCGTAATCCAACCTTGGTGTTCCTATTGCTCTATACTTTATTTACTTTATGTCGGCATGGCATTTCTCCTATTATATCCTTATGCCTTTTTGGCATGAACTAGATATAATGGTATGCTAATATTTTAATACATATTGTGGTGTGAAATGTGCCCTGTGTCCCGATTGGTTTATAGATACCCAGTATGACTGGAACTAAACCCTGAGAGTTATAGACCCGACCATACTGAATACTAGTTGACTTTCATGCCTTGTCACAATTGATAATGATTGTTACCTTGACTAATGATTGATCATGTGTTCCTAGTTGTAAATAAGAGGCTGGCTAGTCGTCTTATTGAAATTGAATGAGACACGTTCATATTAACTATGAACCATTGCAATCGACTAGCCGATCTCGAACATTGGCCTATGGACACGTGTAGGCTTCGACTGGTTTTCTACAAAAGCGGCATGTGTACTCTACAGTCAAGGCATAATTATTCCGTGGCTAGTTTTGATTGTTGCATTACGCTATGTAAGACCTACAACCTAACCGCACGGGCATCGTTGTAGAGTTATGCATACCGTACTCTGTACGAAAGTACTCATTCTGAATGACCATGATCCACGGCATGGGATTTCAATTAACATAGGGACTACTAAGTTAAATAAATAACGATTGCATGGAGAGAATGGATTCCCGAGTTCTTACATGGCAGCCATCCTTGGGGCAATTAGTGCCCCGACATGCCGGCTGGTTCCTACAGATACTGCAAATCTGCTACACGGGCAGGAAGCGGTATCTGCTTATATTTATTTACTGTATACTGATGACGGGCGTCCCACTGGGACTCGTCTAATTTATGATTGGCGTAATTGATTATTGGGTAGACTAGCCTTGCTTGTGCATAGTAAGAACTGAGGAATCTTTATTGCATATTTCCAAGACAACTTGGAACTTACAAGTAGCAAGCCGTAGTAGTTGCATGACCGTTTAAATTGATTTATTTGTGTACTTTACCTACTCTATTAACTACTGAAATGATCAGAATGTCAGGACATGACAGGTCAACTTATGTCCTTGTTTGGTTGGGAAGTTGGTTTGAAGTGTCGTGATGTTGTGTGAATCCCAGTAGCAAGCGGAGACTTATTTTTTTTTCTTAACTCTTATCACTGGTTTTAGTTCTCATGTCGTGCTTCCTTATGGTACTTGCTATTAGAGGTCTAACCTCTCTGGTTTTGTATGGCCAGATTTAGAGCCAGTTCCCGAGGACTCAGCTTACTTCTACCTCCAAGATGGTCAATACTAGAGGGATGATCGCAGGAGGACACGAGTGGGTTCTTTACTTCATTGCTCGTTTTGCTACTTACCTTACATTTTGCCACTTAGCACCGACATGTTAGTCGGACTGTCTTGCACTTGCTTTTACATAATTGTAACTAAGTCAGACTGCAGCTGATAACGATTATGTATACCTTGTTATATCCTCTGGCCACGTTTTGTAAAGCCGGAACTCAAGAATATTTTGACTGAGCGTTTGAGGCGCCTTACTGCTTTATCTTACATCTTCTCTATTTTCTGTTTCTTGTTTGAATGATTGAAATAATAGATGTTGAGTAACCCTAGTGAGACCTTCATGTAGTATGCACCCCCTTATCTTTTAGACAGCATTGATCGTATTATATGGTATTCATTTACCCGTAATACGTAGCTGGCTGAGTCATTCCCCCGCTCTCCGGTATTCTGGTTCTGGGGCGTGACAAAGCCAAACTGACGAAGCACTCTATCGGACATGTACGGCTCCGTGATATTATAGCATGTGATCATGCCATGAAATAAAGAAACTGGTTGGACCTCACGATTCAGCTCACGTAAATCCCGGTATGGATTCCAAAAAATCTGTAGGAAAACAGTTAACAACAAAATAAAATTAACATGAAAAAGTAAGTCAAAAATTAGTACCTCTTCTGGCATCAAATTGTCTAGTACTTCACGAATAGAAGTCAGTGTTTGCCAATTTTTGGTTTTCAACTGGGATGGCCTCCATCGACACACTCTAGGAAGGTGTTCAATATACTCTGGGTTCAGGTCAGCCCGTCTGAGCATCGAAAAGTGCTCGTATATCCATGCCTATTAAATTTATAAATGAATAGTAAAAAATTAAACAACAAATTGAAGTATACAAGATTAAATTGTTAGAAGTTTTCTTACATGTAGCAGAGTCTGACAGCCGGCCATTGTCTTAGTCTCGACACGGGATGCGATGCCGAGCTCGCGGTAAAGATTGGCTAGGATACCGCTTCCCCAGGATATATCAATGAAGTCATCCACTTCAGATAAGTTGAGCATGTACCTAGCATGTATCGACGTTCCGGACTTGTCCGAAATGTCGACCGTTCCTAGGACGAACAACATATACGCACTGGCCACCGTATCGACCGTATCATCGTCATCCACCTCCATATCCATGAAGTGGTCCACCAGAAATGATAGAGAAATTCCGTACGACTTCTTGAAGCCTGGCAGAGTTGTAAAACTCATAGCCTGAAGTCCAACGTGAATTGAGACGAAGTTGACGATCTTCTCGTACCATTTCACAGATTTTTCATTGGTGTAATGTTCTTTGGTCATTACGCGCCCGGTCACTGGCAGCTCCAGTATCTGGTAGACGTCGTCAAGTGTAATGGTCATCTCCCCTGCTGGGAGATGAAATGTGTTGGTCTCCGGGTGCCATCTCTCCACAGAGGCGGATATGAGGGCACTATCCATTGTCCGATAGGCGTTTTATGCCAAATTGTGCAAGCCGCTCGGTATGATTTGGATCTGGACGTGTGAGCCCCTGTTTTTCAAAATTTATTTAATTAGTGTTAATTAATTATTAATGTCATATTTAGCCTTAAAATATTTATTATGATTTTTAGAAATTTTTCTAGAATTTTTAAATGAATTTTAAATGAGTTTTAAATACAAAAATATTATTTTGCAATTAATTTAAATGTTTTAATATCTGTTTGCAATTTTTTGAATTATTTAGAAGTCATTTTGTAATTAATTATTTATTTTTAATGCGGAATGCAAATTCTAATTTACATTTAGACACTAGGAGTACCTATATGTAATATCCTAAACTACAGGGACCTAAACGTAAACCCTAATCTACCCACCCCCGACGACCAGGCTGCCCCCCCGACTGCCCGACGACGATCGACTCGACTTCCCCCGCCATTTCCGGCCAGCGCGACGCCCCCCGACCGACTCGACCCCCCTATATAAACCCCCTCACTCCCCTCAGCTCGACCACCACCACGACAACCCCCCCAGCCACCCACAACCGCCCTAACTCTTCCCCAAACCCTAACCAAAACCCTAACTCCGGCTAACCCCCAGTGTCGCCTCACCGACGAACGTCACCGCCCCCAACCACCCTCAACTGACTCGCTACGCTGAGGCGAATCGATCACTACCCGAGCGCCACCGTCCCATCGCCTCCTCCGCCGTCCACGGCTCTCGAAACTCCCACCAACCGCCGGACACGTAAGTTGCAGCACTGAATCGTGTCGTACGTGTCTCGAATCCACGTATGTGGTTCGCCAGGACACGGGGACCCTAGTCCAGTGCTTGGACACGAGAATCGATACTCGTGCGTGTCGTGCATAGCATGGACACGCAGACTCTGTGTCCCAAACTGTCAGGACACAGAGTAATTTTTCGGGTGTACTGTTATTTAACTTAAAACCTAAATAAATAAAATCTAAATCCTAACCCTAACACAACGAACGGGCTGACCCCCTGGCCAGCCCGATCGAGTCTGAGAACTCGGCTCAGTGGCCCGAGTTCGAGCCCCCCCATTGTGCTGTTGTTTCTTTTTCTTTTGTTTTTTTTGTTTTTATTATTTTTATATATATATTTATATATATATGTATACATGTATTTGTATATATATGTATTATTATATATACTGTATTATATATGTATATATGCAGTATTTATATATATATATATACTCTAAATATATATTCTATATATATATATATATATATATATATATATATATATATATATATATATATATATATATATATATATATATATATATATAATATTATATTTAGTACTCTATTATATTATGTATATATGTTCATGTGTATATATATATTATTATATATATACTATTATATATATGTATACAATATTTGTATATATATATATATATACACTTTATAGTTAAGTATTTTCTTATATATATATATATATATATATATATATATATATATATATATATATATATATATATATATATATATATATATAAAATATATATATATATATATATGTATTTTTAATATATGTATGTATATATCCATTATGTAAATATCTATATATTTATATGTATATATAAATATTGTAGATATACATTTTATATATGTATTTCACTCTACCTAGTGTAAATTATTATTATGTAAATATACTTGTCATATTTTTATAACTACTATGTATAATTTTACCTTATTAAAATATTAGTATTTATTATGTATTTTTACGACTTTGCATTTTTGTGAATTTAAATTACTGCAACCATTTGGTGTCCAAGCCTAGCATGGGTTTTTGGGCCCAAATATGTTTTCACACATTCAAGACCTGTACAAGTCATATTGGACTTGATTCATGGCCTTGGGTCCTGTATTTGAACTTTGGTTCAAATTATGTATATGGACAAAATACGCAGATAATTAATTATTTAATTTCAATTGTGTTCAATGCTGTTTTTGAATTTCTAAAAATACTTAAATTGCTGTTAAAATTTTAGAAAAATAGTATTTAGATACTATGTTAATTTAGCTAATTTAGTATAATTTTTATAGTATTTAATTTACAGTTTTGCCACTATCTTGGCATATGAAACCAGAACTCATTTTCTGTATACTTAGGAAAACTGATTTTTATAAAATACTTGTACTGGTTAATAAATTCCAGAAAAATTATAATAAATTTCTATAATTAACAAGGATCATTTTGGTACTTTATTTTATGTAAAATTAAGCTTTTTGTCTACCTCAAAAATTGTTGGAACACAATATTCATTTGATTTATTTATTGAATAGTTACGACTTGTAACTTTTTGTGTTATTTTGAGTTATAGCCGTATTGAACCTCACCCCTCACTAGTGTAAAGACCCTAGTATGCTAGTTATAGTATTATGTCACCCCACATTGGTCTCCATGCTAAAGTCATCATTTTGGCTAGGTGCCCAGTCACAAGTCGTATTTTACAAATTAGTGTCTTAGTGTTTTAGCTTAGTGTAAAAACTAAGTTTATGTATTTATTTCTATAGTGACGAGTTACCAGACATCTATAGCACTTTTATCGTAGCTTGCTTTGCTAGAGACAAGTACTTTCTACAAACTTTACATACTGTTACATAAATGAACTGCAAATCCAACCATGTTAAATGCTGATCCTTGGGATAGCAAGTTAAAATATCACATATTGTACTTTCCATTACTACCATGCTTAGAACAGTCTTTATGTATCTCTCATATGATTAGAATATGGGTTATGGGGAAACTGATAGTAGAGTACGTGATCATGCCCCCTTTATCGTACCGAACAAAGTTTTATTTTATATGTTAACTGCGCCGTTGGCTATTATCCCATATTTCTGTACGGAGGTACACCTATGCTTGTACACTTGTACGTATGTACATTTTATTTATATGTGCCTCTGCACATTGTACACCTATTGACGATCACGTACCTGCTACAGTTTTAAACATTACATATACATCTGTCTCTATGACATATGTGTCCTTGCCATGATAGACATGTGATGCCATGCTTCCAGTTATTCTTCTTATGTTCATTTCCATGTTTCATATGCTAGTTTGTTAGATTCAGTACTTGCTCCCGTCCTGACAGGATAACGTTGTAGGTATCCTTACTGAGGAAGAGTTACTCTGCGACTCATATTATGGAGATACTGTCGAGGACCCAGCTTTACTTTACGAGGATGTACCTGCGGGGAAACTCGCCTAATTTGCGTAGTCACTTGGGATACTTAGTGTAGTCATGTATTAGACTACGTATTTTGTAACTGGACATGTATCCAGTTTTACATTTTAGACTTATACTTTGGACTTATTACTATATGAGACGACTTTTGTGTTTGGAGCATTTATGACTTTTATTCACTTATAGAACTGTTAGCACATTTAGTCTTATCTTGTGATCTCTAGAACAGCTTATTGTGCTTTATCTCAAGCGCAGGCTGGACATGACTCGGCCCGGCCCAACAATTTGGATAGCGGGTCGTGACATGTTTTTAGTGGTGGCCCATGCAGGTCGAGACTAAATTATTTGGTTACGTTATTGTACCAAGCATGCCTGCAATTAGGAACTTAAGGTAATTAGATAACATTAGGAATGACGCTTAGAACACCTAGAGGAATGCTAGGATTGCAACATAGGAAATACATCACATGCTTGCTATTATAATTAGATTTCCTTGTCTATGATTGCTTACTTTAACAAGTCCTTATAAGTCCTTTTTATTGTAATTAGATGGTGCTTACTCGTTCATCCCAGCATGTCACACCTGAGAATGGCGCACTCCATATCCAGTCAGCTGACCAGTTGACTGATACACCTCCACCTCCACCTACCACATTCCCCCACTCCACAAATCTACCAACCCAGATACCTCAACCACCTTCCATATCGCAGTCCCAGCAGGACCCGATACTTCCACCACCCCCTATCACTATACCTACCCAGGCTTCCGTCACACTCAACGGAAACCAACTGCTCACTCTGATCCAGGGGTTCCTAACAACCCATCAGGAGCAGACTACCCTACTCCGCCAGAGCATGGAGCGTTCTGAGGAACGTACTATGGTCCCACCACCTGTAGAGCCACGACAGAGAGCGGGGACGATCAAGGACTTCATGGGTCTGAACCCCAAGGAGTTCTCAGGGACTGAGGGCATAGTAGTAGCAGATGATTGGCTAGACTCGGTAGAGAGGAAGCTCCTTGGAGTTAGGATGCCGGATGACCTCCAGGTCGAGGCAGCGAGATTTCTGCTGATAGACTTGGCAGGAGTTTGGTTCTGGAATAAGCCGTTGTTTGCGAGAGGGAGAGCCACTTGGGATCAGTTCAAGACCCAGTTCAAGAAGAAATTCTTCTCGACCACTGCTAGAGCAGCCATGGGGCTACGATTCCAGAACATCCAGCAGGGAAACCGTTCTGTTGATGACTATACGGCAGAGTTTAGTCGCCTGAGCCGTTTCACTCCTAGTCTGGTTGCAGACCTATAGGAGATGACCCGTAGGTTTTGCCATGGTCTAGTTCCAGACATTGGCATTCTTATAGTGGCGAACGGTACGACTGACTACTACCAGAGCCTAGAGTTGGCCCGGAGCATTGAAGAGAGCGTCTTCTGTCTAGCAAGAGGCCAGCTTCTGTACATCATGAGGGACCGTCCAAGCGTCAGGCTTTCCAGCAGAGAGCACTGACGCCGTACCAGCAGACATACCGTCCCCCTACACCACATCATCAGACCCCGCCGGTTAGAGCCCCGGGACCCCGACAGCAGCAGAAGGGAGCTATATGTTCTTTCTGCGAAAGACCAGGTCATGACTTCGCCGTCTGCAGGAAGAGGTTGGGGCAGTGCTTAGTTTGTGGGTCTGCCACCCATCAGCTTCGGAACTGCCCAGCAGCCAAGGGACCTAGAGGACCACTCCCGACTCAGCAGCAGAGGTTTGGGAAGCATCTGCAGCAGCAGAAGGGACCCCAGGGGAAGGTTTATAGCCTAGCCCTTGAGCCGGAGCCAGAGCAGGTTTCGGAGCCAGATTACTTAGCTGACGTCATCACAGGTCATATTTATTTGCATAATTTTCTAGCTCTATGCTTGTTTGATTCTGGTGCATCTCATAGCTTCCTGTCATTAGAGTTTATGCATGAACACCACTTAGTATCTATACCTACTGCGGAGATTAGTAGAGTAATGACGGGAGGAGGACCAGTGCCTATTAGAGCTAGCTATAGATGCTCTATTACTATAGCCGGGAGAGAGTTTGAGGGGAGATTCTTTGTGATGCCACTCCCCGGTTATGATATCATATTAGGGATGGACTGGCTTAGCTATGCCCATGCATCTATAGATTGTCATGAGGGTAGTATTTTGTTCAGTCCCCCAGGCACAGCACCATTCAGAGTCAGGAGGACAGGACCGGAGAAAAGCCTGGAGCCGAACTATTGTACGACAGTTGGGGACGTAGTACCGCCACACCCTATCATTAGGGAGTTTATGGATGTATTCCCAGAGGATCTTCCAGGACTTCCACCTGACAGAGATGTGGAGTTCACTAGAGATTTAGTGCCGGGTTCATCACCAGTATCCCGGGCTTGCTATAGAGTGAATCCCAAGGAGGCCGTAGAGAAGAAAGAGCAGATTGATGACCTGTTAAAAAAGGGTTTCATACGATCTAGTGCTTCTCCATGGGGAGCGCCAGTGCTCTTTGTGCCTAAGAAGGATGGTACAGTCTGATTGTGTATTGACTACCGGGCCTTGAATGCCATCACCATCAAGAACAAATATCCTCTGCCCAGGATAGATGATTTGTTCGACCAGTTGAGTGGGGCGAAGGTGTTTTCCAGGATAGACTTGAGATCCGGGTACCACCAGGTGAAGGTCAGGGTAGCAGACATCCCGAAGACGGCGTTCAACACGAAGTACGGGCAATACAAGTTTCTGGTGATGCCATTTGGTCTCACAAATGCGCCAGCTGTCTTTATGAATTTGATGAATAAGACATTCTACCAATATCTGGATAAGTTCGTCGTAGTGTTTATCGACGACATCCTGATATACTCGAAGATGCCGGAGGAGCATGCAGAGCACTTGCAGATAGTTTTGGGAATTCTGAGGCAGGAGCGATTGTTTGCCAAATTGTCGAAGTACGAGTTCTTTTTAGACCGAGTGGAGTTTCTCCGCCATGTAGTTTCTGGAGATGGAATCTCGGTGGATCCCAGGAAGATTGCTGCAGTTGAGACATGGAAGGCTCCGACGTCAGTTTCAGAGATCAGGAGCTTTCTGGGTTTAGCAGGCTATTATAGAAAGTTCGTCCAGGACTTTGCTAGGATAACTGAACCCATGACGAAGCTGACGTGGAAGGACGCAGAGTACATTTGGTCAGAGGACTTCCAGGCAGCATTTGAGGAGCTGAAGAGGAGGCTGACGACCGCTCCAGTTCTGACTTTACCTTCAGGTTCTGGAGGTTTTATCATATACAGCGATACTTCTGGGAAGGGGCTAGGATGTGTCCTATAGCAGCATGAGAAAGTGATTGCTTATGCATCTAGGCAATTGCGGACTCATGAGCGGAATTATCCTACCCATGACCTAGAGTTAGCTGCGATGATCTTTGCACTCAAGTTATGAAAACATTACTTATACGGAGAGCGTATAGAAATCTTTACTGACCACAAAAGCTTGAAGTATGTGTTCACGCAGAAAGAGCTGAACATGAGGCAAAGACGATGGTTGGAGTTGATGAAAGACTTCGACATCGATTTACAGTATCACCTCGAGAAGGTAAATGTGGTGGCGGATGCGCTGAGCAGGCATCCGATGGCATGGTATCTGATGATAGATCGGCATTTACGGGAAGATCTGGAGAAGCTCGATATCGAGCTAGTTCGGCCAGGATCAGTGATACAGATGATAGCGCTTGACATTCAGTCAGGTTTAATAGAGCAGATCCGGGAGGCACAGTCTACAGATGAGAGCCTTCACAGACTTCGAGCCCAGGCTTTAGCTGGATTGCTGGATGACTTCACTGTAGCAGAGGATGGATCCTTGAGGCATGGCAGCCGATTGTGCGTGCCGAAGGGAGAGCTGGTAGAGGCAGTCTTGCAGGAGGCGCACCGATCGAGATATTCTATTCACCCTGGTGCTAACAAGATGTACCGTGACTTGCGGGAACATCTTTGGTGGCACGGGATGAAGAGGGATGTATCACGTTTCATCTCGAGATGCCTAGTTTGCCAGCAGGTCAAGGCGGAGCGCCAGAGGCCGGCTGGTTTGTTGCAGCCGTTACCCATTCCCGAGTGGAAGTGGAAACATATTACGATGGACTTCGTCTCAGGGCTTCCTCGTTCCCAAGGAGGGAAGGATGCCATTTGGGTCATCGTGGATAGGCTGACGAAGTGTGCGCACTTCATACCCTTCAAGGTGGGGCTTTCCACCGAGAAGTTGGCAGAGCTATACATGCAGCAGATAGTTCGCCTACACGGAGTGCCAGTGAGCATCGTGTCGGACAGAGACAGCAGATTCACATCCCACTACTGGAGGAGCTTGTAGAAGGAGTTGGGCAGTAGGCTCAAGTTCAGTACGGCATACCACCCGCAGACAGATGGGCAGTCCGAGAGGACGATACAGACACTGGAGGATATGCTGAGGACCTGCGTGCAGGACTTTGGAGGATCTTGGGAGAGCCATCTGCACTTGTTAGAGTCTTCATACAACAACAGCTACCAAGCCAGTATCGGTATGTCTCCTTTCGAGGCGCTATATGGACGACGATGCCGTACACCGCTCTTTTGGGATGATGTCGGGGACAGAGTTATGCTTGGGCCAGAGATGATCACGGATGCAACAAAGAAAGTCGGGATGATCAGAGACAGGCTCAGAGTAGCTCAGGACAGGCAGAAACACTGGGCTGATGCTAGTCGTAGACCGATGGAGTTCGCAGATATCACCTACTAGAGGGACGATCCGGTTCGGACGAGGAGGGAAGCTGAGCCCCAGATACATCGGGCCGTTCGAGATACTTGGCAGGATTGGAGAGGTAGCTTACAGGGTTGCACTTCCACCCAACCTAACAGGAGTTCACGATGTCTTTCACGTATCTCAGCTGAGGAGATATGTTCCAGACCCCAGCCATGTGCTAGATCATTCAGAGTTGGAGGTCGGACCGAGCCTTACAGTTTTTGAGCAGCCAGTAGAGATATTAGACAGGAGGGAGAAGAGGCTGAGGAACAAGGTTATACCCTTAGTACGAGTAGCTTGGAGCCGTCACTCTCCAGGTGAATCTACTTGGGAGAGGGAGTCGGACATGAGGGAGAGATACCCTTACTTGTTCGATCCAACCGCTGCGAGGGAACCACCCGTTCCCGCTTGATACCTTAGAGGTTAGTTTCGATCATAGCCTTAGTCATTTGTTGTATTGTTTGCTATGTTAGAAATTATAGGGTCTTCAATCCTTGTGAATTTCGAGGACGAAATTTTTCAAGGAGGGAAGACTTGTGAGCCCCTATTTTTTAAATTTTATTTAATTAGTGTTAACTAATTATTAATGTCATATTTAGCCTTAAAATATTTATTATAATTTTTAGGAATTTTTCTAGAATTTTTAAATGAATTTTAAATGAGTTTTAAATACAAAAATATCATTTTGTAATTAATTTAAATGTTTTAATATCTGTTTGTAATTTTCTGAATTGTTTAGAAGTCATTTTGTAATTAATTATTTGTTTTTAATGCGGAATGCAAATTCTAATTTACATTTAGACACTAGGAGGACCTATCTGTAATATCCTAAACTACAGGGACCTAAACGTAAACCCTAATCTACCCACCCCCGACGACCAGGCTTCCCCTTCGACTGCCCGACGACGATCGACTCGACTGCCCCCGCCATTTTCGGCCAGCGCGACACCCCCCGACCGACTCGACCCCCCTATATAAACCCCCCCACTCCCCTCAGCTCGACCACCACCACGACAACCCCCCCAGCCACCCACAACCGCCTAACTCTTCTCCAAACCCTAACCAAAACCCTAACTCTGGCTAACCCCCAGTGCCGCCTCACCGACGAACGTCACCGCCCCCAACCACCCTCAACTGACTCGCCGCACTGAGGCGAATCGATCGCCACCCGAGCGCCACCGTCCCATCGCCTCCTCCGCCGTCCACGGCTCTCGAAACTCCCACCAACCGTCGGACATGTAAGTTGCAGCACTGAATCGTGTCGTACGTGTCTCGAATCCACGTATGTGGTTCGCCAGGATACGAGGACCCTAGTCCAGTACTTGGACACGAGAATCGATACTCGTGCGTGTCGTGCATAGCACGGACACGCAGATTCTGTGTCCCAAACTGTCAGGACACAGAGTAATTTTTCGGGTGTACTGTTATTTAACTTAAAACCTAAATAAATAAAATCTAAATCCTAACCCTAACACAACGAACGGGCTGACCCCCTGGCCAGCTCGATCGAGTCTGAGAACTCGGCTTAGTGGCCCGAGTTCGAGCCCCCCCCCCCTGTTGTGCTGTTGTTTCTTTTTCTTTTTCTTTTGTTTTTTTTGTTTTTATTATTTTTATATATATATATTTATATATATATATGTATACATGTATTTGTATATATATATATATGTACTATTATATATACTGTATTATATATGTATATATGCAGTATTTTTATATATATACTCTAAAATATATGTATATATATATTATATATATATATATATATTATATATATATATATATATATATATATATATTATATTTAGTACTCTATTATATTATGTATATATGTTCATGTGTATATATATTATTATATATATGTATACAATATTTGTATATATATATATATATATACTTTATAGTTAAGTATTTACTTATATATATATATATATATATATATATATATATATATATATATATATATATATATATATATATATATATATATATATATATATATGTATTTTTAACATATGTATGTATATATCCATTATGTAAATATCTATATATTTATATGTATATATAAATATTGTAGATATACATTTTATATATGTATTTCACTCTACCTAGTGTAAATTATTATTATGTAAATATACTTGTCATATTTTTATAACTACTATATATAATTTACCTTATTAAAATATTAGTATTTATTATGTATTTTTACGACTTTGTATTTTTGTGAATTTAAATTACTGCAACCATTTGGTATCCAAGCCTAGCATGAGTTTTTGGGCCCAAATGTGTTTTCACATATTCAAGACATGTACAAGTCATATTGGACTTGATTCATGGCCTTGGGTCCTGTATTTGAACTTTGGTTCAAATTATGTACATGGACAAAATACGCAGATAATTAATTATTTAATTTCAATTGTGTTCAATGCTGTTTTTGAATTTCTAAAAATACTTAAATTACTGTTAAAATTCTAAAAAAATAGTATTTAGATACTATGTTAATTTAGCTAATTTAGTATAATTTTTATAGTATTTAATTTACAGTTTTGCCACTATCTTGGCATATGAAACCAGAACTTATTTTCTGTATACTTAGGAAAACTGATTTTTATAAAATACTTGTACTGGTTAATAAATTCCAGAAAAATGATAATAAAATTTTATAATTAACAAGGATCATTTTGGTACTTTATTTTATGTAAAATTAAGCTTTTTGTCTACCTCAAAAATTGTTGGAACACAATGTTTATTTGATTTATTTATTGAATAGTTACGACTTGTAACTTTTTGTGTTATTTTGAGTTATAGCCGTATTGAACCTCACCCCTCACTAGTGTAAAGACCCTAGTATGCTAGTTATAGTATTGTGTCACCCCATATTGGTCTCCTATGCTAAAGTCATCATTTTGGCTAGGTGCCCAGTCACAAGTCGTGTTTCACAAATTAGTGTTTTATCTTAGTGTAAAAACTAAGTTTATGTATTTATTTCTACAGTGACGAGTTACCAGACATCTATAGCACTTTTATCGCAGCTTGCTTTGCTAGAGGCAAGTACTTTCTACAAACTTTACATACTGTTACATAAATGAACTGCAAATCCAACCATGTTAAATGCTGATCCTTGGGGTAGCAAGTTAAAATATCACATGTTGTACTTTCTATTACTACCATGCTTAGAACAGTCTTTATGTATCTCTCACATGATTAGAATATGGGTTATGGGGAAACTGATAGTAGAGTACGTGATCATGCCCCCTTTATCGTACCGAGCAAAGTTTCATTTTATATGTTACTGCGCCGTAGGCCATTATCCCGCATTTCTGTACGGAGGTACACCTATGCTTGTACACTTGTGCGTATGTACATTTCATTTACATATGCCCATGCACATTGTACACCTATTGACGATCACATACCTGCTACAGTTTTAAACATTACATATACATCTGTCTCTATGACATATGTGTCCTTGCCATGATAGACATGTGATGCCATGCTTCCAGTTATTCCTCTTATGTTCATTTTCATGTTTCATATGCTAGTTTGTTAGATTCAGTACTTGCTCCCGTCCTGACAGGATAACGTTGTAGGTATCCTTACTGAAGAGGAGTTACTATACGACTCCTATTATGGAGATACTGCCGAGGACCCGGCTTTGCTTTACGAGGATGTACCTGCGGGGAAACTCGCCTAGTTTGCGTAGTCACTTGGGATACTTAGTGTAGTCATGTATTAGACTATATATTTTGTAACTGGACATGTATCCAGTTTACATTTCAGACTTGTACTTTGGACTTATTACTATATGAGACGACTTTTGTGTTTGGAGCATTTATGACTTTTATTCACTTATAGAACTGTTGGCACATTTAGTCTTATCTTGTGATCTCTAGAACAGCTTACTGTGCTTTATCTCAAGCGCAGACTGGACATGACTCGGCCCGGCCCAAAAATTTGGATAGCGGGTCGTGACAGGACGACCTCCAATAAGCTTGCAAACTGCCAGGACACGATTTTCTTCCCGTGACTCACAACCCTAAGGATACGATATGTCCTCTGTATATCGAACAACAGAAAATGTCACGCCCCAGAACCAGAATACTGGAGAGCGGGGGCAGACATAGCCAGCTACGTATAATGAAATGGGATCCATTCCACTATACGGTCACGGCTGTTTAGATATATGAGGGTTTATCTACAAGCCAACAGTCTCTTAGGGTCATGAACAAGCCTAGTGTCTCAATCACAAGCAAGTAAATAGAGTTACAAAATGTAAGATCACCAAATATACAATAGTAAGGCGTCCCAAACATTACATATTCAGCTGATCATGAAGCTAGACGTTACAAAATGTGAGGACTAGCGAGAGTTTCAGTCATACATGATCAATCCTCGGTTGCCAATCATGTTATAGCCCGTAGGCAGACAGTAAGTAAAAATGTACATGAGCTAACACTTGCTCGGCGGCTAAACGCCTCAAAAGAATAATTTTACAATAGAGTGGGAGAGCAAAAATAAACTCACTCGTTGCCAGGATTCCGTCTAGTGGTCACCATATGGCTGGAGATTCGGTAGATCCTCTGGAGCTGCTCTGGTATCTGGCCATACAAAACCAGCTGGGTCAGATCCCAGAAAGTGCAAGTGCCACAAAGGAGGCTTCACTTAGGAACTAAAACCAGCAATCAGCACAAGAGTAATAATATATAATAAAAGACAACAATTAAAGAAAAACATGACAGGTGATATACGATGAGATAACCATGGGACTATTCAGATAACCATGTTACAACCCGTAAACCAAACAAGGACCGGGGTTGTAACCCTTCGTCTGAACAGAACTTGGATTTCTCCCACCATTTATCGGCAAGATAAAAAAATAGGTCATGTAATAATCTTCTACAGGATCAAGACAAGAATAGACTGGTAAACTTCATCCAACATTTTACGGCCAAGCAATAAGTACGGCTTGATACTTTAACTAACTAGGGTTACCACAGGCCTAGTTACTAACAAGATGCAGCGAGATTATTCCACAGCCACAAGCCCTGCAGACCATCCAGGCTATCCGGACGCAATTAGAGTTGTATTCAAGTGGGTACATCGTCCAAGAAATGTATGTACCCTTAGTTGACTTAGAGGGTGCAACACATGACAGTGTGCTGGAAATGTGCCCTACTCGACGGCAGGCTACAGATCCCAAGTGGGGCGCCCAGATAACGGAATTGCCTGTAGCTGGGAAATCTCTTCATGACTACTGGATTTATTCTAGTTGTTAGCCTTAGTCGATTTCAGTGGGTACCCCTGACCGTGGTACTCAGGGATCCCCGTCCTAGACATGATGCAAGACAAGACGGGTTCATTTGCATAAGCACAATCGTCCACGGTGTCCAGGTCATTCAATCTTGTCATGTCGTGTTAGCCGTCGCAACAACATTTCAAGGAATATCATGCCAGGTTTATCATGTCAAGAGTGCGCCACGGCGGGCCACTATCAAGAATTATTATGTCAAGTTATCATGTCAAATTTGTCAGGTCAAGTTATCATGTCAGGAGTGCACCACGGCGGGTCACCATCAAGTCATGTCATTTATCAAGGAGAGGAGAAACTTGTGCAATTAAATAATAATATATTAATATTATATATATTTCTGAAGCCAAGGAGAAACTCTACAACTTTCATGTTGGAAGTGGAAAGAAATTCGGACCACAATTTAGGCAAATAAATATTAAACAATCAAAGTGGACCCCATGCGGCCCAAAAGTGGGAAGAACAAACATGCGGTCAAAGAGAGTAGGAGGCCACCCATGCGGCCAGCCAAGGCTTATGCGGCCAGAAAACAACTGAATGGGGCCATGCGGCCAAGAGTAAATGCTAACAAGAAATATTCATGCAGTCAAAAAAAGACAGGGAGTGGGAAGACAATAAATGCGAGCTTCCACTTAAACAAAGGAAGGGCACGTGGCCAAATAATAAAATGATGACTGTCAGTAAAAGAGTGGCTCACGTGGCCAAAATATTAGATAGTGGGGGAAGGGGGCCTATGCGGCTCACCTTAGATTCCATGCAAAAAATGCAACATGCACATAATAATATTTAATGGCCAAGGCCATGCGGCTCACCCGCACACTTGCTTGCATGAAAATACAAACAAATAAAATAAATAAATAAATAAATAATGGCCATGCGGTTGGCTTATTTCCAAGCCCACGTGAAGGCTTGCCAAGCATGCATGCATTTTAGCTCAGGTTAGTGCCTTTAAGGCAATAAGTTATAAGGTAAGGACTTAAATGCAAAATGCATTAAGTCAATAAGTGAGGACTTAAATGCAAAATGCATTAAGTTACAGTATTAGGAATGTAGGCCTTATGCGGCCGGCTTAGAGAACTTGGAAAAATGCATTAGAAAAGTGCATTTAAGTGCATTTGAATGCATTTATTGCTCTCCCCTTCTCAGCCCATGCGGCTAGCATCAGGAGAACTTGGAAAATTCATAAAAATATATGCATTAAGAATGATGCATTAAATACTTCCTTTAAAGCCTATGCGGCTCACCCAGGAAAGCATTGGAAAGTAAAAAAAATGCAGTAGGAATTGTACTTAAGAATACATTAGGTGCAAATGCATTAAATGCATGCTTAAGGCATGCGGCTCACCTACAAAGGAGGGCATATGCGGCTCCAATGCATTAATTAATTGCATAGGTTATAATGCATTATTATATGCGTTTGATGGCATTGATTGCGGAGAGTGCATGCGGCTGTGCATGAAAAACTTGATTAAAGTAATTGCTATGCGGCTGAGCTTGGAAAAAGGTATTATTATATGCCTTTGATTTCTGGCATGAACATGCGGTTGTGCTAAAAATGTCCCTGCGGCTCCGCAAAATCCCATAGGTCAAATTGGACCTAACGAACTTCTCTGCAATTATGGGATCATCAACTTAGCAAAATATGCAAGTTTGATGGATCAAAATCCTGGGAACCAAAAATACCACAAAGCTAGATCTACAAAAATTTAACCATAAAAATGAAAAATGCCAAGTACTAAAGTGGGTTAGAAACACATAAGAAAGACAATGGAACAATAAAAATAGACTTCCTCCATGAAGCAAGATGCACTTGCCTAAGCTCTCCCTCTCTTCTGGTAGGTGGAGAAGTAAAGATGGAGAAGAAGAATGAGTAATGAGTAATAATGGAAGAGAGAGAGAGGGATAGATATTTATGGTGGGAGTGGTGGTAGGTGGGAGTGGTTCTCCACATAAAACCAAACCAAGCCAACCCACTAAACCGAACCAAACCAAGCCAATGCAATCCCATGATGAACCATGCTAATGCAACATGCAAAAAAAAAAATCCAAGGCTAACTAATTATGTCAAACCAAAAATACGAGCCCTAAATACGTACACGTACTCCCAATACGTAATACGAACCACGGGCATTACAGAAAAAACATATCAATTATGAAATACAAATATATATATATAGTATACTAAACTGGTAGCTTACAAATGTCATGTACATACCGGGTTCTTCCATATTTCATACGCAATGTGGTTCTCAAAAGAAACCAACATTGAGCAACCGGGCGGACGGACAGACGGCTCAGAAGGACCGGCCTCCTCAAATGGAGCAGAACCGCCTTGACGTGATAGGAGTCGACCAATTGGCACGTCATCGTCGTCATCGGAAGAACGCATAGGAGTAGGAGCTTGTTGCTTCGACCGAGCTTGTCGTGCTGGTGGCGACGTCCGAGACCGAGCTTGGGGCGCTGGTTCAAAAATTGTTATCGGACGCTCGAGAGGACGTCCCGCACGTTCCTTCCGCTTTGACGCGGTGGGCCGTATTCTTTTGTTAGCGGCCGGTGGACTGCATGACAACATACATTTATTAAATAATAGAAACAGAAATAGGACTTGCAGTTACCCTCCGCATATGAGCAATATGCAGTTACCCACCTCCATATGTCATTACAGTAGGACTGCCAGGCATGTGGCAGTCCTAATGTAAATCAGGACTGCCACAGTCCTGGCAGTCCTCTTAACAAAAGGACTGCCAGGACTGTGGCAGTCCTGATTTACATTAGGACTACCACATGCCTGGCAGTCCTACTGTTATGAGACCCAAACTGTCAAAATGACATGCTAGTTTGTCATGTTCTAGGGTTAGGGTTTCAACGTAAAATGTGGGTTTCTTGTGTTCAAAAATTAGGGAAGAGAACCACAAAGAGATTATAAACCTATTTTATCAAAACTTTTTCAAGAATTAAAAATATTCTAGGATTCTGAATAGAATGTACAAAATTCTCGAAGAAATTAGGGAAGAACGTACCTAGATTCTGGTTGCTTTGACTTGCGTATTATCTCTTCGAATCTACGAAGGTTGTGGAAGAAATCTTGGTGGAGGAACTGGGAGTGGAGTGGTGGAGAAGAAAAATTAGTGTTTTAGAAGAGGGAGAGGGAGAGGGAGAGGGAGAGGGAGAGAGCTCTTCTTTTCTTCTTGAGGAGAGAGAGTGTAGAATGAAAAATGAAAAAAATGAAGAGTTTAGGGAGTTGGGCTGCCCCTAGCAAATTTTGGGTGCCCCCTAGCAAATTCTCCACCTTCTTGGGCTGCCCCCAAGTAAGGGTTGCCCCCAAGCAATTTTTGTGGTGCCCTTAGAAAAAACCGTTCTAAAATTGGGTTTCTATCCTACTTGACATGGTACTTTAAACAAAATTTTATCCTAATTGTTAGAGTTTCTATATAAAAATTACACAAACAAAAAAATAGTCTCTAATGGTTCTCCATTTCTATCCTATGTGACAACAAATGAAAGGATCATTTTAATGTTGTGGGACCAATATTAATTGGTATGAGAGATGGAGAGTTTATATGAAAGTTTCTACATGTAAACCCTCATAGAAACTCTTCATCCTACAACAATGACACCTATGATAGAAATTGTGATAGAAATCTCCATTAGGAGTTGTTGTTTTTTTCTTCTAAAGTTAGTTTCTACCATAGAAATAGGGGATATAGAAACCCTAGTTGGAGTGGCCTAACCGTGCATAAAATAATTACCGATTCATGATTTACATAATAGGTTAAAACTGAATAAGATATTATGGAAAATAAGTCTTGTTGGTTATAGTTTATCTAGGTCTATTTAAAGCAATAATAAAGTTTGTTTAGTGATCCTTTGTGCTTTTAAAAGGCCATTGATATAGGCACAAATGTTTATTTTTTTACTAAAAAAAAATTCTTTTGAACTTGTTAAGGGACCATACCCACTAAAGTTAGGATTTTCATGAATGTCGAAATTATGACAATCTTAATACAAATAATTCTATGTCTTAGGACTACCAGAATTTTGATAGTCCTGACAATTGTTAAGACTGGCAGAATTCTGACAGTCATATGTCGTTCCCAACAGAATTGTGTCCAAATGTAAAGTTCGAAATTCTATAACTTGGTTCAAAACTTTGGCAAAACACTCATTGGTGAATCATTAACATATATTACACTAGACGGTGTTTAAAAATACTTAAAATAAACAACGAAACTCATATTAAAAAACCTAAAATTAAAGGAGGAATAAAATGTTCAAAAACATAATAAATATTTTAGATGGTGGGAAGGAGCCTTGATGTGTGACTATCTCCAATTAGGTTTGGAGAAGGAAGACAAAGGTGGAAAGAAGAGAGTAGGAAGAAATGTAAGGTTGTTAGAGAAAAAAGAGGAAGAGAGAGTGTCGTCCCCGATCTGTTTTGATGACAGTTCATAAAAAAAATTCTCCTATCATGTGCTGCCCACTAATAATGTTTGTTGTGCCTATATCAACGACATTTTAAAATGATCTCTAGGTTACTTTAAAAAAATTCTCCTTTTCCAATGAGTATATATGTGATACATGCAGGATCATTTCTGAGCATGTATATGCTGTGTGATTGACATAGTCCCAAAAATCGAAAGGTCCCAAAATTTTTATCTTTGTATATATTAATAATATAAAATATCAATTTTTAGGATACATGGAATTGTAGGGGTTTGAGAAATGAGAAATGACCCTACAATTCGAAATTTTTAATCTTTGTATATATTAATAATATAAATTCTATAACTTGGTTTGAGAAATGAGAAATGAGAAATGGAATTGTAGGAATTTTTAAGATACAGCCTTCCAACCCATGATTCTATCATGGAATTGTAGGGGTTTGAGAAATGACCCTACAATTCGGACTATCATGTCATTTCTCCGTGCAACTCGTCCAAAAATTCTTTTTCTATCGGAAACGAGGTGCTCGTTAACAAATGCTGACTTAATTGCATCCAGATTGGGATACACATGTCATTGTTCTGTATCTGCAAATGGGTTTTCTGGTGGTCTTCTATTATGCTGGGATTCAGACATTACATTAAGTACCTTTTCTTCTTCTATTAATCATATACATGCGAGTCTCCAACTGCCAGGATACTCTCAACAGTGGCATCTGCTCTGTGTATATGGTCCTCCTAGGACTACTGATCGTAGTGTTTTTTGGAGAAATATGGAATCTATAACTACTTCAATAACTGTACCATGGATGTCTTGGTGATTGTAATAGCATTTTGTCTGCTGAGGAGAAATATGGAGGTAATCAGTTCAACTACAACCACCATAAACATTTCATACGATGGTTCAATCGTTCTGCAGCCATTGATATAGGCTACTATGGTCCAGCCTATACTTGGAATAATCGGAGAAAAACTCAAAGTTTCGTGGCTGAACGTCTAGACAGAGCCATGGTGGATACTCAGTGGCGATCTCTTCATCCAAATGCAGGTCTTCTTCATTTACCCAGTCTTAATAGTAACCACAGTCCTATACTTCTTCTTCTGAACATTAATGCTCGAAGATGTAGACCTCATTCTAGATTTGAAGCATCGTGGATACTAGAAGATGATTTTCAGCAAACTCTCTCTTCCTCCTGGAACAACATACAATCAAAGGACCTCATCTCTAAGCTTAACAAATTACTTCCTCAATTGAAAAAATGAGGAAGGACTCGGGTTGGCAGGTTGGATGAGATTATCAGACAAGAGGAATCTCGTCTTCTCAGTGTTCAGTCACTCCCACCCACAGATGATTCCTATGTACCGGAAAGAGATATTCAAATGACACTAAATAAATTACATCTTCAAAAAGAATTATATTGGAAACAAAGATCCAATATAACATGGTTAAAAGAAGGGGACAAGAATACTCGATTTTTTCATCTCTCTGCCACAACCAGAAGACAAAGAAATCATATTCATATCATCGCCAAAGATTCTGGAGAGCAAGTAACCGAACACAAGGATATTGCAGATACCTTCACTGCTCATTTCAGTTCAATATTCAACTATGTGGCAACCTCTCCTATTCCTGAGCATATGCTGACTGAACTCCCCAAGATCTCTGAAGCTGACAACAACAACATCTGCTCTGTACCACAGGAAGAAGAAATCAGACAAGTTATCAATAGCATGAATCCATTCAAATCCCCTGGTCCCGATGGCTATCCTGCACTTTTTTACCAAAAATATTGGCCCTCTATTGGTTCAAAGGTTACCCTGTTAATCCAAAACTTTTTCATCACTGCTTCTATGCCCAAGCAATTGAATCATACTCATGTTGTTCTTATTCCAAAAATTAAACATCCCACTAAGCCTGTTGATTTCAGACCTATTGTACTTTGTAATGTGCTCTACAAAGTCATCTAAAAAATCATTACAAATAGACTTCGCCCCCACCTTCATAGACTGATTAGCAAATATCAGAATGCATTTGTTCCTGGTCGTCAAATAGTTGATAATGTGGTTATGGCACATGAAATCTTTCATTCTATCCATAATTTATCTCCTTCTAATAGTGCTTTTGCTCTTAAAGTGGATATGTCGAAAGCCTATGAAAGATTAGGATGGGGTATCATCAGTCAAGTTCTCAAAGGTTTTGGAATATGTGGTAAATCGCATGATCTTATATCACAATGTGTTTCCAAGACTTCATTTGCTCTTCTAATCAATGGAATCCCATCAAGAACTTTTATTCCTGCTAGGGGTATTCGTCAAGGTTGTCCCCTATCCCCTTACCTTTTCATCATGAGTATGGAAATTCTCTCAACTCTTATCAACATTATGACAAGAAACTCACTGTATGATAGCTTGAAACTTAGAAACAGTCCACTATCCTTCTCCCACCTTGCATTTGCAGATGATTTACTCATTTTTGGCAAAAGTTCACTTCCTAATATCATACAACTCAAGATCATTCTCAACACCTTCGAATCATGTTCAGGTCAGCGTATTAACTTTGATAAATCCTCTGTTTTTTTCTCCAAAAAAAATTGATCTTATTATGCGTGGCTTGTACACTCATCTATTGGGAGTTCAACCTATGAAAGTCTCGGATAAATACTTGGGTCATTTACTCCTTCAATCGAAGAAAAGAGTAACCACATACACTTCATTGCTTGATGCCAGTTCTAACAAACTTCAAGGTTGGCATAGAAAATGCCTATCACATGCGGGGAGAACTACTCTAATCAAATCCACACTCGGTTCTCTTCCTACATATTATCTTTCTTCATACCATATCCCTAAAAAGGTCTCTAAGATCCTTGTCAAAGACCAATGTAATTTTTGGTGGGATTCTATTGAAAAGAAAAAACTTCATTTCACTGCTGGAGTTCATTTACTAAACCAAAATTTCAAGGTGGTTTGGGTATTAGGGATCCTCATATTTCAAACCTATCTCTTCTACTCAAACTCTGCTGGAGATTCTTATCAAATCAAGATTCACCTTGGTCTTCCTTGCTTTGGAGCAAATATCTCTCTATGACATCCTTCTGGTCTGCTTCTCCATCAACTACCAGTTCATGTGTTTGGTCAAGCATACTTAATAGTAGAATCTTCCTGAAGGATAATGTGATATGGTCAATAGGGGATGGTTCTCTTATTAATATTTGGAATGAACCTTGGGTTCCATCAATTCCCAATCATCGAGTTCAGGGATATGCATTTAGTAGCAACTGGGTTCAATATGTTTCCGATCTTATCAATGATAGCACAAAAATGTGGAAACAGAATTTGATTAACCTACTCTTCCCTCCTGATGAAGCCACTGCAATTATGAAAATTCAGCTCTCTTCAAACTGTTCCATGGATAAACTGATATGGAAGCATACTACGGATGGGGAATTTACTTCTAAATCTGTATATAGAACTATCCACGAGCTTATGAGGCAAAGTGACAGCTCTACTTCTCCTCTTGAATTCACTGATTGGAAGAAGCTACGGAGACTTAATCATATAAGTCCTAAAGTATCAATATTCGTATGGAGAGCCCTTACCAATTCTCTTCCAACTAAACAAAATATCCATCGTCGCATCAACAATATTGAGGAAACCTGTCCACTCTGTCAGGTACATATTGAAACTACTAACCATCTTCTTTTCTATTGTCCAAAAACAGGAATTACATGGAGTCATTACCCAGCAGTTAGTTCTTTATTAAATGCTGATTGCTCGATTTCTTCATTCACTACTTTCTTGCTGAAAGAAGGAGACAAAGATACAATTGCAATGTATTTCTATATAATGTGGCATATTTGGAAGGCCAGGAATAAATCCATATTTGATAATCTGGTCATTAATGAAAGAAGGATCTATGAAGACGCTGTCAACATGAAGAAAAAAATGGAGGCTATCAACAACTGTCTCCCTACAACCGTGCTATCATCGTCCAGCATCCCGACTTCTACCAACTGGTTTCCTCCGAATGGCAATGTACTGAAAATCAATTTTGATGGAGCTTATTTGGAGGGGAAGATGTCTGCAGGTGCTGTGCTCAGAGATGACCAAGGGAATTTTTTGTTAGCTCTTTCATTAACAGTGGACGGGGGGACTCCAATTGAAGCGAAAGCAATGGGTATCCGGTTATCACTGGATATCTGCAGTAGGGAAAATCTTCAAGATGTCATTATCGAAGGAGATTGCAAGCCACTTATCGACTCAATCAATTCTTTCAACACATTTCCTCTTTGGCGTGCTCGACATACTATTGAAGATGCAAGAATGACTCTACGTTTTGCCTCTAACATTTCGTTTTCTTATATTAATAGGAAAGCCAATACTTGTGCACACTCTCTAACTACTCATGCTTTACTTTCTAATATCTCTAATCTCATATGTGTTTATGATGAGATTCCATCTTGTATTACTTATCATGTTCTACATGATAAGAACATTGTAACCTCTTGATCTTTATATAACGTACTTTTCTCAAAAAAAAAATCTCAAATTTAGATTTATGCGTTCGTCTTTTTTTTTTTTTTAGAAACTGGAGTAACAAAACTCTTCAAATGTCTTTTTAAATGGTTTAGAAAAAAAATATTTTTTAATATTTGTTTAAGGTACTTAGAATGTTATATGGGTTGAAGGCCTCTACTCACACATAGAATTGAGAGGTAGTATTGTATTTTCTTGGCATCCTCATACTATTTTGTGGATATACGTTTCTACATTCTTAACATATACAAACTTGAATCTTTGCTCATTGGAATACATCTCTACGATTATAATAAGGTTGAAAAAGGCTCAAAAGTGATCGCTTAAGCCATATGTATATTATTATGTCGACGATGGGTAAGATGGTTATGGAATGTTTCTACTGTCATGTTTCTTATGAATTATTAAAAAGAACCTAGACAAGTAGAAAGATCACATAATAAATGTATGCTAGTTTCACATGTTGACTTAGTGCAGATATTTGTAAGTTCGGCCATAAGTCGCTCGCCAGTAGAAGATGTGTACTGACCCACGTTGTGGACATCCTTTTCAGCTAACAAGGAGACAGAAGAATTTCAAGTGAGGCGTTAAAGCTCGTCCAGCCCAGTAGAGCTTGTGGATTGCCTCGAAGCTACTTTTCATTTTCAGTCAAGTTGCAAGTTTTCTTTGAAGGTGTCTTTTCATTTTCGACTATGTAATAAAGGGATATGATGTATGTACATTGTGGTTATTTCGAAAAGAGTTTCTAAAGAGAGATATGTAAGCAAAATTATGGTATTTTGAGTCGCAAGCTTTGTACCTTGTAATCCTATCTAGTTATGAATAAAAGAAGTATTTTCTGTTCAAAATCTCTGTGTCCAATATTTGGTTTTCTGCAATTAAATATGCTACGTACGTGCGTGTGTTTTGCTTTATCTAGTTGTTTTATGCAGGTACTGACCTTGTGCAAGCGCAACTTAGGCTTGCACGGCATCACGCCTTAGCGAGGACAAACGATCCCGCAGGGATCAAAGCGAGGACGAACGACCCTAGCGGGATCGGGACGTGACACCTGTATCTAAAATCCATTATAATTCTTACCAGACGGGTTGTAGGAGGGGCCAGAAGGAGTGTTCAAGGATTGATATATCTGCATAACCGTTTTCCACTGTTCCTGATTGAGTGTCGGACCAAACGCAGCCTTGTCTTGGGCTGTCAACGAGCCGACTGAACGGCTATTAGACTGTTGTTGGGCGGCATTAGCGACACCAGTGTAGCCATGCCCATGCCCTCGACCAGCACCGGACATCAACTCCGAGGCTATCAACGATTGGTGGAGCGTCAACTCGATACTTATTGGATGGATCGTTCAATCCATTAATCCCGCTCTGATACCATAAAATGAGACAAAGATTGAAAAAATTTCTCTGTGTTTATTATACCTCAAAGGGCTGTAATCTATAGAGAAGAACAATATCCTAAAGATAATATAGAGTAACAGTTGAAAGATAAACTACATATCCTAACAAAAACAATAGCTAACAATATATCCATTATTACTGCTAACAATCTGACTCCATAATAATCATTATGTGCATTTTTTTTTTCATTTTCCACATTCTGATTTGACAATTGGATGTGAACTGAGAGGTAGGAGAGAAGCATGACAGTCTTTATTTTTTCACTTCCACTGTTACCAATTTGTCAGAGTTCAAAATTAGAATTTTCAATAGGAATGCAAATCAAACGTATTTATCGTTATTACTTTAAGAAAACCTACAAAGGCTTCCAACTTAGAAAGTTCAAATCTGACTTACCTCTGTTCGCAAAGACCAGTGATAAAAATATTACATAATTTGTTAGCAGTATCACAATTTTCGACAGTTATAGTGTCAAAATTCGGTAGTTATGTATATATTTAGAACTGTCCTAAAAAAATTAAAAATTTAGGTATCACAACCTGTGCACGCAACCGCAAAGTCTACAGAGATCTATGTGCCGAATGCTTATGTACATAGAGCCATGCGCAGATGGCCCCGCACATACAACCTTGTGTATAATGTCTTGCGTAGGTGGTCATGCGCATAGTGTCGTGCATAAAATAACATGTGCTAATGACGCATGTTCATATAATGTTGTGCATATTATGACATGCACATACAAGGGCGGACCCATATGAGGGGCTGGGGTGAGCTCCTGCCCACCCCAAAATTTTTTTTGATTTTTTTTTCGTATATAATTTTTTTTAAAAAAAATTTTGTGAGTAAATCTATATCTAGTTCACCCTAATCCACTCTAGCCCACTCTACCTCAGATTTCTGGTTCTGCCCTTGTGCGCATAATATCCATTATCCAGTTCAAAGTTCTCAAGAAAACAAGTGACAAAACATATTTGAATAGATAAAAAAATTATATAAATGACAAAAGAGGGTTGTCCTGTAGTTTTATATGTTGTGTATAATCTCTCTTTATGCCATGTTGTATCTTGTCTATGAAGGGATAGCCCTGGCAACTAGCCTCCTGGAATCACAAAAAACTGTTCTGTAATCTGCATCTTCCTATTAACTCTAGTTAAGCTCCGCTCCCTGTTAAAGTCTTCTATGCTACACAACAACTCCAGAGTTTTGGTGCAGTAGCCGAAACTCTAAATTGGTATCAAGCAACCCATGTCTAAATCTCTCGTGCGTGCATTGTAAGTATAGAACCCTAACCTCTTTACAATTTTACAGTTTTGGTACAGTGTCAAAGACTTTAACACTAATACAATTGTCTGTCGCATTCCTCTGTCTAGACAGTAACTCCAGTTAAAGCATCTTATGTTGGTTTAAATCGGAATAGCCCCTCTCCCCTCATTGAACTCACAAACACTAGATGATAAACACTTTTAAGACATCCTCTCAAACAAAGGCAAAAGCAGCATTACTCAGGAGCTCGAATAAGTGGTTAGCTGCTATTGGAAATTTGACCTTTAGGGTCTACTTGGAAAATCTATGTTGCTGATTTTTTTTAGCCACTGGATTTGGTCGGCTCAAAAACCATCCAAAATCAATGTAATATATTTTTGGCCCAAATCGGTGGATTTTAGGTGGCTTTATTATTTTATTACATTTACATCCTCGCAATATATATATATATATATATATATATATATATATATATATATATATATATATATATATAAACCCTTTTTTTTGTATTCTTTTTTCTTTCCTTCCTGCTGCTGCTATTTTCTTCCCGATTGAAGGAATATTCAGAAACTTGTCTTATACTTGTCAATGGAGCTCCGTTGGGTGCAAAGTTGTTTTCTGAGACAAGAATGCTAGAAAAGACTTTTTGATACAGGGGTTACCTTCATGTCCATAAACCCTATTTTATCAAAAATAATTTTTATTTATATATGGACATAAAGGTAATTTTATTATTATAGAAAACTTTTAGAACCGCTGGTTAATGAATTACCAAGCATGGATTGGACTGGTTTAAAAGCCGCTACTTAAAACAACCAAAAACTAGACCCCTCACAACCGTTCATTTTCGATACTCTAAAAGTACCTCATAACCGCTACCCCCATAATTGCCAAGCAGGCCTTAGAATGTTTTTTTCACTGCTAATTTATGTGATATCCTACTCTTATACAATTAAGTTTCAAGGAAATCTTTGTTGCACGCTATAATATTAAGACTACGATTACATGCTGTGAATCACAATCACATTAGATTGAAGCGTCTGTAAAAGAAAGGTTCTGTTATCCTGATACCTGTTAACAGCACATACTGGTGCCAACCGGACCAACTACATTTCCTTTTATATTTCCTCTAATTATGCTGTAGATATTTATTCTCTTTATTACTTTCCTTATTTTCTTCAATCATGTATCTATAAATCATGTACTATACAGAGCAATAATATACATAACAAATTCTTCCAATTACTTCTCTTATCATGATATCAGAGCCTGACTAAAACCTAGTCGCGCACTGTAGCTCTAACGCGGTTACTGTAGCCTCGATCAATCCAAGCTGTTGTACCCAGATTCTTCCTTCCATTCACGTTTTCTGCTTCGAGTCGAGTCGAGTCGCTGCTGCATCCCACATCGTGTAGATCGCTCAAAGGCCAAGGAGAGCAACCTGATGTGGGCCCACCCATCATCACATACGCCCGTCGTCGGAGACGTGGAGTTTAGGCCCAGGCCCACTGTTTAGGCCTTTTTCTGTATTTAATCATAAAGGGGCCTTTTCTGTTATTTAGTTATAGAGGGTATTGTGGTCTTTCACCACAATAATCCCTTTAGGGTTTTGTTTCCCTTTTCTATTTATAGCTAGGGCTAGCCGTCTTTAGTTTTTATGCTTGTATTGAGAAAACTCTCGCAAGTGTCAATGAAGAAGGATTTATTACTTTGATCCGTTCATCAAAGTTGGGAGTTTTGTTCTTTTTCTATATAAAAGATCATTCTATTTCTATTCCTCTTGGTTATTTGTTGGGTTTGGTGAACCGATTAAGTCGATTCACATCATTTGGTATCAGAGCTTTCTACGAGCCATGGCCGATGGAACAAGAAACACGATCGATGAGAAGATCCGAGGTCTTCGGGAGGACTTCACCGCCGAGATCGAGGGTTTGAAGAAATCGATGGAGGTCGCCGCGAAGGATCAAGCGTCCACGAATCTAGAGATCCGCACGGAGATGCGGGATATGCGGAAGGAGTCGACGACAATCATGATGCTTTTACAAGATATTTCAAAAAAGATCAATGGCGGCGAAGCGGAGGCGGCGCCGACCCAAACCCTAGGCGACCAACTAGGGTTTGTGCAAACGGAGGGGGAGACGACCGAGGATCGCGGCGGGCCGGCCGACGGGCGGTGGCCCGCACCCGCCGCCACCACAGCGCCGCCGGACGGGGCGCGGGCGGCCGAGGAGCAGCGCCGGCCGGCGGCAGACGGGCGCGGGAGTCACGCCGCCGACCGCACCAGCCCGGGCGGGGCCGCGGGCGTGGGAGGCGGGCGCTGGCCGGCCGCCGACCGCCACCCCTGGCCGGTCGGGGCCGCGGGAGCCCCCGGCGAGCGACCGTGGCCGGGCGCCGGCGACCCGTACGGTCCCGGCGGATCGGCTCCGCGCGCGGGAGAAACCCTAGGGTTTGGGGCCTCCTTCGGGGGTCGGACGATGATGACGATCCACGGAGATAGGTTCGCGGGCCCGGGGAGGGGCTTGGCGGGAGTCCCGGCGTGGACGGGAGGAGCGGAGCCCCCAGGAGGAGCGAGGTACGCCGGAGGCAGCAATTTTTTTGGGGGAATGGCGGATTCCGCCAACTTCCAGAGAGGGGACTTTCCCCCACGACGACCACCACGGGCGAGGGCAGTCGGTGACTACAGGGGCCCGGTGGAGGAGTGGGGTGAGCAGATCTGGGCTGACGAGCGGTATGAGGAGGGTGACAGGGGCCCATACGAGACCCAGCGGAGAGATACACATCGCTGGGAAGGAGGACGAGGCCGAGAGGATATGCAGCACGGTGACCTTGGCGCGGATCGCCGGCTGAAGAAACTGAAGCTGCCCACGTTCGAGGGCGAGAACCCGGACGAGTAGATCTTTCGAGCGGAGCGCTATTTCGAGATCATGGAGCTGACCGAAGCAGAGGTCCTCAGGTGCATTGGGATTTATTTTGAGGGCCAGGCCCTGGCATGGTATCGGTGGAGAATGGCGAGGACCCCGTTCACCAGCTGGGCGGAGCTGACGGGCTACATTTTAGACCGCTTCCAGGAGACAGCTTCGGGTGATTTCTACGAGCAGTGGTCATCGCTACGCCAGGAGGGGACAGTTCGAGACTTCGTCGCGAAGTTCGAGCTATTATCTGGACGCGTTCGGGGGGTGTCGGACGAGTTGCAGATCGGGATGTTTATGAAGGGTTTGAAACCCTCCATACGAGCGGAGCTCAGGCTGCAGAGTCCGCGATGCTTGGAAGATCTCCTCCGCCTAGCCCACAAGGCCGAGGAGAAGTTGGCAGAGGAGAAGCGCCTCAAGGGCGCTTGGGGGACGACGGGGCAGCGCAGCCAGGCAGGGACAGTTCTTCCTCGACCAGCGGCGGGGGCACCAGCACCAGCCCCGCCACCGGTACCGCCTAGACCCACGGGCGGAACAGGAGGAGCCGCAGTACCAGGGAGACGCCTCTCCGAGGCCGACATGAGGGCGAGAAGGGCGGCGGGCCTATGTTTCCGATGCGACGAGAGATTCACCCCCGGTCATCGATGTGCGAGCAAGTTGCTGCAAATCGTGATTCTACCGGACGAGGAGGAGGATGCCGAGGAGGTAGAGGCCGCTGTCGCGCCAGAGGCGGGAGAGGAGCAGGAGCATGTGCATATGGATGTGGCTGAGGTGACCCTCAACTCCGTGGTAGGGTTTACTCCGAACCATACCATGAAGTTAGCAGGGAAGTTGGGAGAGCAGACGGTGACAGTGCTGATCGACAGTGGGGCCACCCACAACTTCATCTCGCGACGACTGGTCGATCGGCTCGGTTTAGAGTTGAGTACGGTGGAGAAGTTCACGGTGTTGCTGGGCACCGGGAAGGTGGAGGAGAGCAAGGGCCTCTGCAAGGGGGTGTCGCTCTCACTGCAGGGCTTTCAGCTGACGGAGGACTTCCTACCATTGGAGTTGGGCAATGTAGACATCATATTGGGAGTCCAGTGGCTGAAGACCCTCGGGGAGATGAAGGTGGACTGGAAGCGTCTGCGAATGGAGTTTCGGGAGGGCGACGCGGCGGTGGTGCTGAACGGGGATCCGACTCTCTGTTTTTCTATGGTGGCTTTCAGCGCCATTACTCGGGCGTTGCGGACAGGAGGAGAGGGGTACTTGGTCGAGCTCCAGGGGTTCTCGGGCGAGGAGGCGACTCACGGGGAGACACCAAGGGAGGTAGAAGCGGTGCTGGAGCAGTACCCCGAGGTCTTCCAGAGCCCGCAAGGGCTACCTCCGATCAGAGGACACGAGCACTCGATCGTACTCCGAGGGGAGGGGGCACCGGTGAGCGTGCGTCCCTACAGGTATCCGCATCTGCAGAAGGACGAGATAGAGCGGATGGTTCGGGAGATGCTGCAGGCGGGGGTGATCCAGCCTAGTGTGAGTCCTTTTTCATCACCAGTACTGTTGGTGAAGAAGAAGGACGGGAGCTGGAGATTTTGCGTCGACTACCGGGCGTTGAATAAGGAGACAGTCGCGGACAAGTTCCCTATCCCGGTGATCGACGAGCTGCTAGACGAACTGCATGGGGCAGTTGTCTTTTCGAAGATCGACCTTCGTGCAGGGTACCACCAGATCCGGATGCGGCCGGAAGATGTGTCGAAGACGGCGTTCCGGACTCACGAGGGACATTATGAGTTTCTGGTTATGCCTTTTGGACTGACCAACGCTCCTTCGACCTTCCAGGCATTGATGAATAAGGTATTCCAACCCTATCTTCGCAGGTTCATCTTAGTATTCTTCGACGACATCCTCATCTACAGCCGAAGCATGGGGGAGCACACTGACCACTTGGGGATAGTGTTCCGGGAGTTGCTTACGCATCAGCTATACGCCAACCGAAAGAAGTGCAGCTTCGGTTTGGCGCAGGTGGAGTATCTGGGGCACGTGGTGTCGGCGGAGGGGGGTAGCAGCGGACAGGACGAAGATTGCGGCCATGTTAGATTGGCCCGTGCCCACTACACTACGGGCCTTACGCGGCTTCCTGGGGTTGACGGGCTACTACAGGAAGTTCGTAAAAGGGTACGGCACTATCGCTCGGGCCCTTACGGAGCAGCTGAAGAAGGAGGGCTTCCAGTGGGGAGAAGAGGCCACTAAGGCCTTTGAGGCGTTGAAGGTCGCCATGACGACAGCACCCGTGCTAGCATTACCCGACTTCAGCAGAGCGTTTGTGGTGGAGACGGACGCCTCGGGATATGGCCTCGGGGCGGTACTCATGCAGGAGGGGAGACCCATAGCCTATTTTAGTCAGGTCCTATCTGCTAGAGCCCGACTGAAATCGGTCTATGAGAGGGAGCTGATGGCGATCGTTTTGGCGGTGCTGAAGTGGAGGCCTTACCTGTTGGGACGGGAGTTTGTGATACGGACCGATCAGAGGAGCCTCAAGTACCTCCTCGAGCAGCGGCTGGTGACTGAGGAGCATCAGCATTGGTTGTCCAAGCTGGTCGGGTATCGATTCACGATCGAGTACCGTCCAGGGCTGGAGAACAAGGCGGCGGATGCTCTATCTCGACGGGAGGAGGTGATCGACCTGGGCGCCCTATCACGTCCTATATGGCGAGATTGGGAGCCGATGTTGCAGGAGGCAGAGCAGGACAGAGAGCTGCAGCAGATACGGCAGCAGATAGAGGGCGGCGATGGCGCTCCAGCAGGTTACACGTTAGCGGGTCGTCGTTTGCTCTACCAGGGGAGGATGGTGCTGCCGAAGACTTCGGCCTTTATTCCCGTTTTATTCCAGGAGTTCCATAGTTCTGCGACAGGAGGCCATTCGGGGGTTCAGCAGACTTATCAGCGGATGGCCAGAGAGGTGTTTTGGCCCGGGATGCGACGGGCGGTCGCACGATTGGTAGCCGCTTGTGACGTCTGCCAACGTCACAAGTATATGGCTATGGCCCCAGCAGGATTATTGCAGCCACTGGCCTTGCCGGAGCGGGTTTGGGAGGATGTTACCATGGACTTCATCGACGGGCTACCACGTTCCGAGGGGTACACGGTGATCATGGTGGTGGTGGACAGGCTGAGTAAGTATGCTCACTTCATTCCCCTGAAGCATCCTTACACGGCCGTTACTGTAGCGACGGCGTTTCTTCGAGAGGTGATCAGGCTCCATGGGGTACCCGCATCCATTATCTCGGACCGGGACAAGGTATTCATGAGTATTTTCTGGCGGGAGTTATTTCGGGTTCACGGTACGGTCCTGAAGAGGAGTACCGCATATCATCCCCAGACTGACGGCCAGACGGAGGTCGTTAACCGCAGCGTCGAGACCTACTTGCGGTGCTTCGCCTCTGATTCTCCCCGACAGTGGCACAGTTGGCTGGCTTGGGCGGAATACTGGTATAATACTTCGTACCACTCACGGGCGGGGACGACGCCGTTCCGGGTGTTGTATGGTCGCGACCCGCCCCCCTTGGTACGATTCGGAGACGCCCAGACACCAGTAGGGCAGGTGGAGGAGTATATGTTGACCCGGGACGGGGTATTGGAGGAGCTGCGGAAGCATCTGTTGCGGGCACAGCAGGTGATGCGGGCACAGGCAGACAGGCATCGGCGGGACGTCAGCTTTCAGGTAGGGGACATGGTTTATCTCAAACTACGTCCCTATCGACAGCGCTCGATGGCGAGGAGGCCGAATGAGAAGTTGGCGGCTCGATACTTTGGTCCTTATCCAGTGGTGGCTCGGGTGGGGCAGGTGGCTTATCGTTTGGGGCTACCAGACACATCATCGATTCATCCTGTCTTCCACGTATCTCAGTTGAGGAAGGCGATTGGGGATCAGGCAGCATCCCCCACCCTTCCTCCGACGCTCACGGAGGACATGGAGGTACAGTTAGAGCCCTTGGCAGTACGAGCTATCCGACGAGGACCCGGCCAGACGAAGGAGGTCCTGATTCATTGGGTCGGCCTGCCAGACTGTGACGCGACCTGGGAGGACTCTGCGAGCTTCCAGACGCAGTTTCCAGACGCAGTTTCCAGATTTCCACCTTGAGGACAAGGTGGCTCTGTTAGGGGGGGGTATTGATGTGGGCCCACCCATCATCACATACGCCCGTCGTCGGAGACGTGGAGTTTAGGCCCAGGCCCACTGTTTAGGCCTTTTTCTGTATTTAATCATAAAGGGGCCTTTTCTGTTATTTAGTTATAGAGGGTATTGTGGTCTTTCACCACAATAATCCCTTTAGGGTTTTGTTTCCCTTTTCTATTTATAGCTAGGGCTAGCCGTCTTTAGTTTTTATGCTTGTATTGAGAAAACTCTCGCAAGTGTCAATGAAGAAGGATTTATTACTTTGATCCGTTCATCAAAGTTGGGAGTTTTGTTCTTTTTCTATATAAAAGATCATTCTATTTCTATTCCTCTTGGTTATTTGTTGGGTTTGGTGAACCGATTAAGTCGATTCACATCACAACCTTCGTTGTTTTCAATCCGACTTGCAAGCTGTGCGATCCGATCTGACCACACAAAGACCCTCTCTCACATTCTCATTTGGTATCATCTTTTCAACTTATATTATTTACAATGGCATCTGAACTAGCTCGGCCAATTTCTGTTACTCTGGATGGCAAGAATTACACCCAATGGTCCTATCACATGAATATTTTCTTAAAAGGTCGAGGTTTGTGGAAATATGTCACTGGAGACAAATCATGTCCACATATTTCTACAGACGATTTAAAAAAGAATGATGTAAAGGTAGAATGGGAAAAGAACATTGATCAATGGGAAATTGAGAATAACAAAACCATGACATGGATTGCAAATACGGTCAGTTTGCAATTTAATAAGTTTGAAACTGCAAAGGCTATTTGGGACTCTCTCTCTAATCGGTACAACCAAACCAATTTTGCACTGAGATACAAGCTAGAGATGGATATTAGGAATATAAAACAGCTACCAAGTCAATCTGTTTCTGATTTCCACTCTCAAATGACCATAATTCGGGATCAACTTGCTCTTATGGAACCAAAATGGACAGTAGATGCCACATTGTATGAGCAGTACCATGAGAAGACCAGACTAGTGCAATTTCTCATGGCACTTTGTGATGATTTTGAGGGAGTTTGCAGTTCAATGTTTTACCGCAGTCCTCTACCCACTGTTGATTCGGCTCTTGCCGAACTGATTGTCGAGGAAACCCGAAAGGGTTTGATCAATGCACCACCAACTACCAAGCCTGCTGTGTTTGCCACACCACCCTGGAAGTCCAAAAAACTGTCCCAAATTCAGTGTAACTACTGCAAGAAATTTGGACACATGATCAAAGATTGTCCACAACCCTCCCAAACAGAAAATAAAGGGCTATCCAAAGCAGAATATCGTTGACGGTGCGTCACAATTCTTGCAAGAAGATCTCCAAAGCCTACTCAGTAAGGTACACATTGGCGGTGCATCACAATCGCTGCCTTCCAAGCCTCTCACCGCTGATGACGTTCAGAATATCATTCAGCAGGCTCTCTCCAACTATGGTACGGCTTCCTCCACCAATGTCACTCTCCCAGGTATGAGAAACGGTAACTGGCTTTTAGATTCTGGTGCCTCAAATCACATGACCTATAACCACACAACTTTGAGTCATTCAGAACCAATAACCTCTCCATCTGTGATTTACACTGCTGATGGATCACCTGCTATTGCTACTCACTCTGGATCTATTAGAACATAGAGGTTGTCTGTGTCAGAAGTCCTCTTTATTCCAAAGTTATCCATGAATTTACTATCAGTTGGAAAACTTTGTGAATCTGGTATGACAGTTACATTTAATGCTTCTGGTTGTGTTGTGCGGGATCGCTTGACGGGGAAGGAGATTGGGAGAGGACGTAAAGATGGTCGTCTGTAGCAGCTAGAAGAACTTCATGTTCCAGTTCAGTCTCATTGTCATGCTATTGTCTCTTCTACCGCCACATAGTCTCCTTTTATTTCCTGGCATAAACGGTTAGGTCATGTTTCATTTTCAAAATTGAGTTAAATAATCAATAAAGGTGTTTTAGGAAGTGTTCCTGTTGTCAAAGAACCTGGTTGTATTCATTGCAATTTATCTAAACAACATGCTTTACCTTTCAATATAAGCACTTCCACCACCACTGACAGTTTTGATTTGATACACTCTGATATATGGGGTCCCGCTCTAGTTCCAAGCATAGGGGGTGCAAGATCTTATGTTATCTTTATTGACAATTACACTCGTTTTATGTGGGTTTATCTTTTACACCATCGTTCCGATTTTCTACAAATCTACAAGGAGTTTTCCACCATGATTAAAACACAATTCTCCAAAACTATCAAAATATTTAGTTCTGATTCTGGTGGAGAATATCTCTCTCACCAATTTCGTGAATTCCTCAAAACTCAAGGGACCATTTCTCAATTATCTTGTGTTGAAACTCCTCAATAGAATGGTGTCTCTGAATGCAAACATAGACATATTGTTGAAACAACGCGCACCTTACTCTTATCCTCTTCCGTTCCAAAAGAATTATGGGGTGAGGCTGTGCACACATCTGTTTACTTAATCAATCGACTTCCCTCTCCTATAACTAGAAGCATCTCTCCATACGAACAACTGTACAAGACTCCACCTACATATAATCACCAAAAAGTATTTGGCTCTACATGCTTTGTCCTCCTTCCAAAATGAGAACATGACAAACTTTCCAACAAATCTGTTATTTGTGCATTTCTTGGATATGGTACTCGACAAAAGGGATACCATACGTTGTTATGATCCTCAAGCCAAGAAACTAAGAATCTCTCGTCATGTTACTTTTTGGGAACGAATTCCCTTCTTCTCTCTCCTACCATATAAACAACCTGCCACAAAACCAGATATTTTGTTGATCCTTTTCACATAGAGTCCGAGTCACCCATTTCTTCTGAAAAAGATGACCATCTTGGCGACATTCCTGAAAATCCAGCTCCAGAAAGCGATCAAACATTACATATCACTTCACGTCCAAATCTAGATCGACAACAGCCTTCATACCTCCAGGACTACCATTTCTTTCTCTCTGCCATCATGCATGCCTCTCTATGAACCTAAGTCATACAGGAAAGCAAGCTCAGATCCTAGGTAGAGAGAAGCTATGGCTGAAGAATTGGTTGCCCTTGAGAAAACATAGACATGGGAACTCGTTGATTTGCCCCTAGGAAAGTCTGCGGTTGGATGCAAATAGGTTTACAAAATCAAGACTAAATCTGATGGCTCAGTTGACCGATACAAGGCACAATTGGTTGCAAAGGGATTCACCCAAGAATATGGCATTGACTACGAAGAGACCTTTGCTCATGTGGCTCGGATGCCAACTGTTCGTGCTCTATTGGCTGTGGCAGTAACCAGAAAATAGGAGTTGCATCAGATGGATGTGAAAATTGCCTTTTTTGAATGGAGATCTGGCTGAAGAAGTCTACATGATACCTCCGCAAGGTCTCACTCATAAACCAAGCAGGTTTGTCAACTTCATCGAGCCTTATATGGGCTTAAGCAAGCCCTTTGAGCTTGGTTCGAGAAGTTCAGGTCCACCATTATCGGTTTTTGTTTTCGACAGAGCCATCATTATTCAGCCTTGATCATTCAAAACACCTCGAAAGGCATGGTCATTCTTTTGCTTTATGTAGATGACATGATCCTCACATGTGATGACATCGCAGAAATCAAAGAGATCAAAAAGCATTTGCATACCTGTTTTGAGATGAAAGATCTCAGAAATCTTCGATAATTTCTCGACATCGAGATAGATTATCGTTCAGACGGTCTATTTCTATCTCAGACAAAATATGCTTCAGAAATACTTGCTCGAGCAGGTCTTACAGATTCCAAGTGATACACCTCTAGAGATGAACTGTAAGCTCTCCCCGACTGATGGTCAACCTCTCTCCAATCCTGAACTCTATCGGCAACTTGTCGGTAGTCTCAACTATCCGACGATCACTCGTCCTGACATAAGCTACGCAATTCATATATAAAATCACCAGGTCCTCAGGGGACTAGCAAGATACATAAAAATAATACCATAATAAACTATAAATGAAACATGACAAGGGATAATAATAGCTCGGGTCATAACATGGTTTCATTTCCTACCATCGAAACAACGGATCAACCCTATAACCAAACGATGACAAGAAGTGACCCACCATTCTGTGACAAGACACTATCCCATGTCATAACACAAACTAAACCTAACCATCTAGGTGTAATGCAAGTTGAAAACTATACTAGAACATATAAGTGGGTAAGAATAAAGCATAGCATCTGCTAGAGGCTTTCATATGAACTAGTATACATCCGGATCGTATCTGACACACAGTCAAGACCACTGAGTGGATATATCTCCTATTCATACTTTGCATCACTAGCATACCTCCTGACCGTATCTGCCTCGCAAGTAGGGGCCGCTGTCGGACATATCCTCTAGTGACACACCCAAAATCGGAAAACTATGAACCAAATCCGAAAAACTGTAAGGCTGCGGACTAGCTCATACGTCCCAGCAGTTTTTCCCGCCCTGTATCACACAAGTCATATACATGGCTTGGCGATCCATATCTCTATGCAAGTCACTATCTAGACTCCGCTAATCCATAAATGAACCAACACATGAACCGCCCGTATCGGTAGCAAGTCGAATACGTAGGTTCATGCCAACTCTATGATCCTCACTCTTGTGTCATGCATGAGACTTGTCAACAGGTCAAAGAACTTATGAAGCATAACTTCAACAGATCGAAAATGTCAACTATCATATATGGTCAACACACACGCACACAAATATCGATAGACATATCGATGGCACCCAAGTCATACTTGGACGCACTCTACTAATATAAAATACTAGCAAACACACAAACATCATGAATTAAGTACGAGTGCATGATGGTAAGGTATCTTGCCTGAAGGTTGCACGGTAATTCAATAACGTCCTGCAAGCGAACTCATCAATCCAGATAAAACAGTAAAGATGAAACTCCTCAACATTCCCGGATGCTGAAACAGACATTGCCAACATTCTCAGAATAAGCCAAATAGCTAGGTTAGGCTACCCATAAGTCCAATTCTGGACACAGGGACAAAATAGTAATTTTGGACCAGAACGGTGTCCGTTGTTGGACCCACTTTGCACCGAAAAGTGCACCAAGACAAAGGTTGTCCAAATTTGATAAATTATATAAATCTAAATATTCACATGAACTAAGTCCCATGCATCTCCTAGGATTTATTACTTATACAAGAATTCTATAAGTTAGTCTTAATAGATTTTCTTGTATTGGTGCCTTAGAATTTATTCCTAAAGGTCTGCTAGTGTTAATTTTTTATCTTGCCTCTTAACCATAGCGACTACCCTCAAAATTATATCCTAATAATTTTAATACAATATTGTAACCCATGAGTCCTAATTGACATTTTTTTATATAAAACATTGATTGTACAATTAGACATTTTTCTAGACGTGACCAACTAAAATAAATAACAAAACCTATAGTCGAGACTTAAAATAAAATTATAAAATCAAATAATGAAAATAAAATCAGAACCTAATTTGTTTTAAAATAATTATTTAAGACACATTTATATAAAATTAATGCCATAACTATACTATGTCCAAATGTAGGTTTTCTAGGTCGTGTCAGACAAAATTTTAAATCAATACTTCTACCAATATAATATATATATATATATATATATATATATATATATATATATATATATATATATATATATATATATATATATATGAACAGAATAATATTTATTTATAAATATTATTTTAAAATTACTTTCAAGATTAGAAGGTTGATATTAATCTATACAAATATCGGGTCCAATTCTACAATGAAACTAGGCCTTTTAGGCTCAATTTGTACATTTCGGTGTCACAAAAATGAACTTAGTTTACATAAAATTTATGACATAAAATAATTAATAAATAGGTTTTTAATCATAAAATCAAGACCTATATATGTACAATAACCTTGGTATTAATCTAGGGGCATACTACATGCAATTTCAACATATACTACACAAGTTTTCCATTCCACGTGTCAAAATACACTATTTAAATTTTAGAATATATAGACTGTGTTTAGGCCCTAAAAACCCAATTTAACATGTCCTAATTCATGTTTTTCAAGTCTATATGCATGGATTAATATGTTATTAAGTTGTACAAAAATTACGGCGAAGGAAACATGTATATATTCCTCTCAACATTTACATATTTGCGACATACAATAATTAAATTCAAAATTTTGTAGCCATCATGAATACCATTTTAATATAGGTTTTAATTAGATTATTAGGGTATCTAACTATGTCTCGACATGCCAAGGAAGTCCTAGATCTAGTTTACAAGTATTCGGGATCAAAATGAACGTGATACTTACTTGGAACGACGTTGAATTCCAACGAATCCAACAAATGTTCAAATCAGTCCAATCGGGTTGTGAATAATGTTCGGAGGGGAAAACAGCATCCTACGGCCTTGAGACTCCTCCTCTAGCAAGCCAAGACAACAAGGTACCTTCTAGGCTTCCTACTTGAGTGCTACGCCTTTTGTGGTTGGTCATTGGAGCGCTCCGAAGTGGGCAAAATTAATTTCAGCCAATGCACATAGAACTTCCACCTAGTTGTAGGGAGCTTAGGGGCTGAAAAATGGGTGGAAGATGAAGGAAAAATGGAAGGAAAATTAAATATAGGCTGTGAAGAAGTTGTGGGGGGAAGTGGGCTTGAAGTTAGGGGGATGACTTGGTGGTTTTGGCAACCACCAAGTGAGTAGGGATGCTCCTCCAACCCACCAACTATTTCGCTATGTGGACTGCTGTTCACACAAGTTTGTGAGCTCTAAAGTGAGCCCAAGACACTTAGATTAGGGTTATATAGGTCCTCTACAAGTTAGGTTTGAGTTGGGGTTCATATCGTTCAATTATATGGGCTAAAACCATACATATACACCACTAACATCATATGGACTGTCCTATTTCTAAAGATGATGTACATAAATATTTATATGCCTAAAATTGAATCTAATACCTGTAATGCCCTGCTCCGTACGGTGCATTATGATGAGTCGTTGACTCGAAGAGTTGCGTCGACCCGATGAAGTATCGATGCGAATCGATGCAAGTGTTACGTTGGCCAAAGATAAGCTTTGAGTCGATTGGAATCTATGAGTCGAATCGATGCAAAGGATAAGTCCCGTTTGAACAAGTGCTGATGTTAGTTGATCTGGTGTGCAGGCTATGCCTTTATGCTGGATTACGGATCGTGACATGGGCGCGGTAGGCTGGTAAGTCGAGTAGTTCAACGGAATGGCTAAGTCCGAGAGTTAGCTATGCGACCAAGTTATAGAAGCGAGCCGCTTCAGCTCGGTGAAACGGCAAGGCGTATCGACTTAAGGTGGGCGGGTTCTTGACTCTCTCTCCCTATTCCTTCACGTCTAATAAAATATGTCATTATATGCGTAAGATGTTATCGAGTTAGCGAGCGTGGCTCGGCAAAGAAAAGGTCCAAGTATGTGTCGAACACTAAGATAGAACATTGAACAATCGAACAATTAAAGCGACGTGCATCAAGTGTACGAGTCGCGGTAGGGCAGTGATAGTAGAACATTAAAAGACAATATCGAGATGTGCATTATGTGCATGCCTCCGAGAATATTAAACACTAGACATAGAATATTGATTACGGCGCTGAGCGTGTCCTCGTGCACGGAAGCTAAGGAATAACTAAGTAACTACGGAACTAGGCTATGAGAATGACTTACGAATGGTACGCGTTGAATATGAGTACGAGATGACTAAGCCGTTGGGCGTCGTGCATCAATATGGATGTGTTGGAGCACAACGTCGACGGAGCGTGAGATAGGGATGGTGGATTATGTTTATGAGACGCGAATATGTTTATGGAGCGAGACTATGTTTATGGAACGTGAATATGTTCGGAACGAGATTATGTTTATGGAACGGAGGATTGTTTGGAATGTTATCTGTGTTTGCTATTGCGCGTATTGCATGGTCAATGGACTTGGATGGCCCGTGCACGGGTGCGGCTTCCCTCGGACGGTTACGCCGGGGCACCGGAACCGTTCAGCCTAGGAGGAAATTATGTGTGGTATTTATGGTGCACATTATTCGGACGGATTGCGACCGTCCAGTGCTGTGATAAGCTATGATATCCGTAAGTTTGGGATCCTTCGGATATTGGGCTAACAACCCGTATCGAAGTGATCGTAGGCTTACACATAAAAGATGCCAAGTCCATTACGGTGCGAAACACCGTGACCTTCATATAGATAGGGCCGGTGGGCTGAGATGAGAGTTCGGTGCAGGCGCAGGGCCTGCCACCCTTATGCATATGCTTACGGTTATGATTGGTTGGTTGCGCGAATCGTATGATTGCTTATGTATTCTAACCATGGCAGGCTAGGCAAAGAGGAATAGAGATGAGCACGAAACACTATATTATGTTCATATTATGTCTAACTATATCTGCTGCAGGAACACGGTATGGGACACATTTATGATAAGTTACTATATATGAAGATAGCCATGAAACTGATCCTAAGGCTAAGTAGAAAGATCACAAATTAAGATGCATGTTCCACTAAAAATATTTAGTGTTTGGTTTGGGTGCGAGCGGGTCTTGATCAGTACGAAGCGAGGACGAAAGCACTAATCTCCCACTAGTTTATGTGCAGGTTCAGCTTATGATTGACTGGGGGCGAGGCTTGGCTTGGACGTGCCGAGGCATGAAGTCCTTGGCGTTCAAGAGGAGCTACCGCATAGGCGTTCGGACTTACAATATGGAGATGTTCGGCCGAAGACTACTTGTTGGCTATAAAGAGGCATAATGTATGGAATAATATAATCCTTTGTGAGCTAGAGAGATCATGAGCGTTGTAGCCAATTGGCACGTTAAGTTGGGCTATTCAGAGCCTTGTAACCTTCAGTTCATTATGAATAAAAGAGATTCTTATTGTATTCTTTGTTTCTTTCCGCTGCTTATGTTACAACTTTGAGATAATCACTATGTGAACCGTTATCTTGCCTTGCACGAGCGCAACTCCAGGCTCGTGCGGCATCACGCCCCAGCGAGGACGATGATTCGGGTCAAATCTAGCGAGAACGAGCAATTTCCCGAATCAGGGCGTGACAATACCCTCATTTTGGGTTTGTCTAACCCTCACTTAAGTTAGGCTAAGTTGGTTGGTCATTTGGTTGCTTAATTTGGCCTAAAACTCAACCTATGCACCATTTAAACCTATATCAATTGATTTAATATACCCGACTGTCCACACATCTTAGGGACCCAATAACATGGTCTAGATGGTCTAGGATTTACCCAATTAAGTTCTATTTATATAAGGATCGAGTTGGTGCACCATTTGGCTCTCGTTCTGGGCTATTTCGATGCACCGATGAACTTCTATAGTCTGTTGAACACAATTTTCTATATAAATGTCCTAATGGTTTGTAGGTATTCGGGGAGTTTGTAGGGGTCCATTTGAGTGGGTCACAAGCTACATGAGTGCTCTAGGGTTAGTCAAGATCATGACGTATCTTTGGATCGAAGGGTTCGGGTCGAAATTATGTCCCCAATTTCGATTGGAACGGACATAGGTATTTGACTTATTTATTAATATACGATTTTATGTACGTATGTTGTAATATTAAAATAAAATACAAGAAGACATGTTTGAGTGAGACATGAATTGTATATGTGTAAAGGGCTTGATTAGGTCATGCATAAAAAAATTATTGGGTGAAAATAGCTAATGTTGTGCTACTTATATCAAAGCTACGAAAAAGAGTATATAAGTCAATTAATAAATAAAAAACATATTAATTATTAATTATTAATTCTAATAAATAATCAAAAAATCTAATATTAAACTATATATTTTTTAGAGGGTTTACACTGGAACCGGAACTCACTTTATCATTTTCTATTATTCTCATACAAATCCAATCCATTCTACATTTACCCTTTTTTTTTTGAATTTTTGGGCCACAAATTGCATTTGAGAGTCTCAACTACTAATGATGCTCTTACACAACACGTAGGAAAAAACTGTGATTATGGCGACGAATTAAGAGAGGGTTCATTCTTGAACTGGGCTAGCCCTAGTCCAGGACAGCACCGTACATGACCCACAGATCAGAATGACCTAAAAAATTAATTTAAACATAAATATATTAATAATTTTGTATCTAAAATAGAACTAGTATTTACCACGAGTCTTTTTCAATACAAAACATTTGTGGTGTAGAGGTTATTATGTTAGTTTTGCATAGTAGAGATAGTTCAATTCTTCATGGTAACATCTTTTTTAGTTTTTTAATATATTTTTTATATTATGTACGATAAGCATTTTGAAAGTTTATCTGGGATCCTATGAGCTCAGGGCGGCCATGTTCTTGAAAGAAGAATGGGAAGTATCAAGACCAACACAAAAGAGGCTATCATTAACAACCCAAGCTTGGACAATGCTACGTTGTCCGCAGGTTTGGATCGCAGTTCTGGCCTGCGGGCCACGTGTTGCCCCTCCATTGGAGGAGGGCTGTAGAAAAATCGAGGTGGGCCCGGTGTGATGCGGGAGGCCAGTGGGGGGTGATACGTCGGCGCGGGCATGTGCACGGTTGCCCCCTTGCATGGGCCAAATATTATTTCGGCAAGCTTTAACATGACAATGAGCCCGAGACTTAAATTTTATATACTAACTTTATTTCTCTCAGATAAATGTCATCCCAGCCCTTAGTCACAAATTGAGATTGCTATTACTAATACAAAGCAAGCCCAACCGATGGTTTAATGGATCATGTCTTGGGCTGCAAATGAGCCAAGCCGTTCGCGAGCTGCTCGAAGCTCGGCTCGATAAAAGCTCGTTTGAGCTCGGTTTGTTTAGTAAACAAGCTGAGCTCAAGCTTTATTTTTGAGCTCGTTTAATAAACGAGCGAAGCTCAAGTTTAGAAGTACTCGGCTTGATTGAGCTCGCGAGCTGGCTCGTTTATGAGCTTGCAAGCTTGCTCGTTTAGAAGCTTGTTTAGGAGCTTGCAAGCTGGCTCGTTTAGAAGCTTGTTAGGAGCTCGTTTGTTCTTTGTTGAATTATATATATATATATATATATATATATATATATATACAACAATATGGTTGTGTGTATTATAATTGTGTCCTTAATAAGTGATATCAAGGAACTTTTTTAATTAAATTTTTATAAATAAATTGTTAATATTTCAGATACTTGAATTCAAACCTAACTAGCTTGAAATTAAGCTCGTTAAGCTTGAAATCAAGCTTAATGAGCTTGAAATAAAGTTGAGCGACAAGCTTGATTTCAAGATTATCGAACTTATCTATCAAGCTTGAATCAAGCTTCCTTATCCAGCCAAGCTCGAGCTCAAACCAAGCAAAGCTCAAGCTTAATATAAACAAGCTCAAGCCAAGCTCAAGGTTCAAAATAAAAAACTTATAAAGCTTGAGCTCGAGTTCGAGCTCGAATAATTCTAGTCAAGCCAAGCTCAAGCTTACAAAAGCTTGGCTCGCACTACTAAAATATGTCAAATCAGCGACGCCTCAAGACGTCGCTAAATAGGAAAAATACATCGCTAATTTCGAGTAGCGACGTATTTAGCGACGTTCGCACGTAGTCGCGATTAAGCTAGTCGTTAAAGAAGAAAACATCGCAATACGTCGCTATTGCGACGAGCATTAGCGACGCGGACACGTCACTAATTCAGCGACTACCAACGACGTAAAACGTCATCATTTACCGACGTAACCTAGCGACATTGTGTGACTTTACATGCATCGATGCTGACCTGGCTTGAGAGCCATATGGCGACGTTCTGCGACTTTACTACGTCGCTACAGTACTGACATATAGCGACGCCTAGCGACGTCTTTCATATCGACGTTTAGTGACGATCAGCGACGGTATTCATCACAGTTAGCGACGTTGGGGTACTTACTTAGCGACGTTATTTTCGTCGCTGAACGTCGCTGAGCGTCGCTGAACGTCGCTAATATTGAAAAAAAATAAAAAAATACAGAATTTGTAGCATCCCCTGCAGCATTTGCAGCATCCCCTACACCATTTGTTACAACAACAACGGTGTGTATCACGAACACAGTATCAAACAACACAGATACACACAATCACGAACACGTTTGAAACACAATCTCATCAATCAACACAGATATATGAAAATTTATAACAACAATGTCAAACATAATGGTCCACAACTTAATTGCCAAGTATGGGAACGAATGGCTCAGAACACAACCCAAAATTCATTCTAGCATACATTAGTGTGAATCATCTATGTTCTGTACATATGGTGTAGTATATGTTCTTATCGTATCTAGTATCTGAAGGATGTAACAGAATCAAGATGAACTCACATAATGTAATACTAAGACATCATCTACTACTATATAAGATATAGTGATAGGTTGTCGTATCATCATTGCCAAGGGATGAGGGTCGAAGGACAGTCAACTTTATCTACGGCTATATAGTTTCTGCCTCGCCAGTCGAATGGCTGCAGGGACTATGTCCTGATCACCATGTCGTACCGTAGATTAATGCAAATGGAGCTGGAGCCAAAATACAGAAACCAAAATATGATATCCACCTCAAGTGTAGAGTCGGGGGAGAAGAACTTTTCCACCCTCTCCCTCTCTCACGCTATCAACGTCACAACTTTTCCACCTCAAGTTCTGATCAAGCATTTTCCTTCTCCTCTCCTCCACCATGGCTCTGAACCCATCTGCTCCTTCCTACTTTCCTTCTTCTTATTTGACTCTCTCAGCCACATATGATATCCAGCTCAAGTGTAGAGTCGGGGGAGAAGAAGTGGGCAGGAAGATGAGGGAGAAGCAGCACAGCCGGCGGCATGACCCGGAGGAAGTACAGAGGTTTTCTTCAACATACGTAGAAGAACTATAAGGATATAACTTTTCACAACATATCACCTTGTCAAAGACCCTTAATGTGACAACCATGTTACCGCGGTGTCGGAAGACTAACATGTCATAATTTTCTAAGCCGTGTGTTTTGACATAATCCTCCAACCGGATTTCAGTTCTATGTAATAATGCAAGATTACTACATAGGAGGAAAGAGTTGGGAGAATTATGTCAAAACACACGGCTTAAAAAATTATGACATGTTAGTCTTCCGACACCGCGGTAACATGATATTCACATTAAGGGTCTTTGACAAGATGACATATTGTAAAAAGATATATCCTTATAGTTCTCCTACGGATTTGAAGAAAACATCTGTACTTCCTCCGGGTCATGCCGCCGGCTGTGCTGCTTCCCCCTCCTCTTTCTGTCCACTTCTTCTCCCCCGACTCTACACTTGAGGTAGATATCATATGTACCTGAGAGAGTCAAATAAGAAGAAGGGAAGTAGGGAGGAGCAGATGGGTCCAGAGCCATGGTGGAGGAGAGGAGATGGAAGATGCTGAATCAGAACGGATGGCTCAGAACACAACCCAAAATTCATTCTAGCATACATTAGTGTGAATCATCTATGTTCTGTACATATGGTGTAGTATATGTTCTTATCGAATCTAGTATGTAGTATCTGAAGAATGTAACAGAATCAAGATGAACTCACATAATGTAATACTAAAACGTCATCTACTACTATATAAGATATAGTGATAGGTTGTCGTATCATCATTGCCGAGGAGGAGCCACTTCCCCCGGCTCTACAAAATCAATGCCATCCAAGGAAGGCAAAACTGAATCAGCATTGTCTTCCGAATCGTCCTCATCAAGGCATAACGGGCTGCTCAGCGTGCCCAGCTTCTTCAACTTCTCGCTGGCTGTAGAGTCGAATGGAAACGGATTCTCTTTGCCGGCCCAGAGCTCTGACTCGCACTCGTCGCCTCGCTACCGGTTTTCTCTCCTCCTCTGACACGGGTCATAAGAAAAGAAATTTTGTACCTCTTCTTCACATAAACATCATTGCCGTCTTGTACTCGAGCCTTCTCGTCTGTGACGCTATCCAACTTCTCGGTGCCTACATTGTCACTCGAATCTCCCCTTCGACTCGTATCATCCTCTTATTCGCCTGTCTTTTCGCTCCCTGTCTTGCAATCATCTGCTATCACCGCCGACTCATTCGACTCCTTCTCCGAGTCTTCCTCCTCCTCCTCGGAGTCATCGGAGAAGGAGTCGAATGAGACGGCGGTGATAGCAGATGATTGCAAGACAGGGAGCAAAAAGACAGGCGAAGAAAAGGACGATACGAGTCGAAGGGGAAATTCGAGTGACAATGTAGGCACCGAGAATTTGGATAGCGTCACAAACGAGGAGGCTCGAGTACAAGGTGGCAATGATGTTTATATGAAGAAGAGGTACGAAATTTTATTTCTTATGACCCGCGTCAGAGGAAGAGAGAAAATCGGTAGCGAGGCGACGAGTGCGAGTCAGAGTTCCGGGCCGACAAAGAGGACCCGTTCCCATTTCGACTCTGCAGCCAGCGAGAAGTTGAAGAAGCTGGGCACGCTGAGCAGCCCGTTATGCCTTGATGAGGACGATCCGAAAGACATTGCTGATTCAGTTTTGCCTTTCTTGGATGGCATTGATTCTGTAGATCCGTGTATAAAAGAGGAAGAGATTGGGAGTAGAGTAGACCCGGAGGGAAATGAGAGATTGGAAGCTGGGTCAATATCCAAGAAGCGAAAGAGAGTCGAGGATTCTGATTTTGATGGCATAGAGGAAGAGGTTCGCGACATAACGAGAGGGACAGGGAAGGGGGCAGATGAAGGATGGCTCAGAACACAACCCAAAATTCATTCTAGCATACATTAGTGTGAATCATCTATGTTCTGTACATATGGTGTAGTATATGTTCTTATCGTATCTAGTATCTGAAGGATATAACAGAATCAAGATGAACTCACATAATGTAATACTAAAACATCATCTACTACTATATAAGATATAGTGATAGGTTGTCGTATCATCATTGCCGAGGGATGAGGGTCGGAGGATAGTCAACTTTATCTACGGCTACATAGTTTCTGCCTCGCCAGTCGAATGGCTGCAGGGACCATGTCGTACCATAGATTAATGCAAATGGAGCTGGAGCCAAAATACAGAAACCAAAATACAAAATACAGAATCAAATCCCTGGGTTCGCCGAAAATACAAAACACAGTTCTAATTCATATGTATTTTAAGTGTGAGAACGGATGGCTCAGAACACAACCCAACTAGAGAGGATACTCTGAGAGATCCATCTGAGTAGGACGTATACTCTGAGAGATCACCTTTACAAGTATGATATCAGTAGTGGGATTGAGTGTGTACGTCCTACTCAGATGGGTCTCTCACCGTTACTATTTTTTTCTGACAACATGGTGGATGTGCTCCGTCAACGGATTCTTGCTCCGAGCCAAAACTTTGCCCCGAAGCTCAAGTGGACATCCTTCGTGTAGAGCTCGAGTGAGAGGTTCCTGACAGCATGGTGGTCTCCTTTGTTAAAGTATCCGTGCTCGTCCCACAACCAATGTGTGATGAGCACGAATACTTTGACAAAGGAGACCACCATGCTGTCAGGAACCTCTCACTCGAGCTCTACACCAAGGATGTCCACTTGAGCTCCGGGGCAAAGTTTTGGCTCGGAGCAAGAATCTGTTGACGGAGCACATCCACCATGCTGTCAGAAAAAAATAGTAACGGTGAAAGACCCATCTGAGTAGGACGTACACACTCAATCCCACTACTGATATCATACTTGTAAAGGTGATCTCTCAGAGTATACGTCCTACTCAGATGGATCTCTCAGAGTATCCTCTCTGGTTGGTTGTCGTATCATCATTGCCGAGGGATAAGAGATTGACACAGTACTAATTCATATATGTAGTCCAATACAAATAGTCTAATATAAAAACAACCCAATACAAATAGTCCAATACAAATAAGTACTAATTAATAGCTAATGAGAACCACGCAACTCACGTAAACGCTCAGTGATACGATCACGTAACCACCTCAAAAAAGCAAGATCTTTGGTGTGATGAGAGATGTCGTCCCTTGCAAGTGTTGCATGAATAGAACTCCCGGTCTCACTAGCTATCGGTGCTGGATGAATAGAACTCCCGGTCTCACTAGCAACCGGTGCCACTTCCTCCTTAACTGTAGGAGGAGCCACCTCAGCATTCACTGTTTCCCTCAAACGACGTGCCGCTCCTCGGGTCATGGGTGCCATCTGGTAAGATCGATATTCACAAATAATATAATTGTAACATAAGCAAGCTAACTAAAGGAACCATCATGTAATTTGAGTACATTTTCGAAAGCAGATAAAGTACAAAAATTTGATTTTTTGCCAAGTGTGAGAACGGATGGCTCAGAACACAACCCAAGATTCATTCTAGCATACATTAGTGTGAATCATCTATGTTCTGTACATATGGTGTAGTATATGTTCTTATCGTATCTAGTATCTGAAGAATGTAACAGAATCAAGATGAACTCATATAATGTAATACTAAGACATCATTTACTACTATATAAGATATAGTGATAGGTTGTCATATCATCATTGCCGAGGGATGAGGGTCGGAGGACAGTCAACTTTATCTACGGCTACATAGTTTCTGCCTCGTCAGTCGAATGGCTGCAGGGACTATGTCCTGATCACCATGTCGTACCGTAGATTTTGGATTTAAAATATGGTATTCAGGTCAACTTAATTCAGTCAAAGGGTACTGAACAGAAAGTCTATTTAAGACTTTCAACTAAGCAGGCAGCCTGGACTGCTGTTCAGAACTTGGCAGGCAAAATCCCATACCATCTGATGACAAACCTATACGCACCCTTGCCCAAACCATTTGTTTCAGTAGGTAAAATATTCCAGGTTACTCAAGTAACCTGTCGTGCAACATTTGGTGTCAACAATATTCCTTGTTAATTGTAACATGCATACTATCATATCCCAACTCTGCCAAAACCTGACCAACATACCCTACACTAATCATTTCATATTTCAGTAATGTCAGTGAGCTAAATCATACTCAACTGTCGAGAATACTTAGGAGAAAACTCATTCACAGGATTAGTATCCATCCTTCGTGACATAGCTGAAATTTTATAGGGCTCGATAATAATTATTAGTCAATTTATTCATCATTTCAAAACCCTAAAAATGCCCAAAAAACTTCCAGTATCAGTAAATAGGGCTCGAACCCTAAATTAGAATTCGAATCCAAGCAAAACATCAAATTGACAGTTGTTATGCCTAAAAAAACTCCCAGTATCAGTATATAGGTGTCACACTGTGAGTCTCGTGTCCACTCAGTGGGACACGACGTGTCCAAACCAACAAAATAGGTGTCACACGAACTAGAAGCGAGTCCACGCTCTCGTGTCCCCCGCAGCGAGTCCACTGTCAGTCTCGTGTCCCCCGCAGCGAGTCCACGCTCTCGTGGACACGAACTAGAAGCGAGAGAGAGAGCTAGAAGACGAAGAGAAACTGGGGATGAGCTACCTGAGGAATGAGAAGGAGGAGAAGGAGGAGCTACCTGAGGAAGGAGGAGGAGGAGAAGGAGGAGGCCGGAGGAGGGAGATCGCCGGAGGAGCGCCGCGGAGGAGGAGGCCGGAGGAGGGAAATCGTCGGAGGAGCGTCGCGGAGGAGGAGCGCGCCAAAAATTGGGGGAAAAAATTTATGAATGATCGGAAAGGAAACCCTCGCTGGCTATATGAAACGATTAGCGACGTCCTTATAGGACGTCGCTAAACGTCGCTGATATTTAATAAACAGCGACGCTGCTTAAAATGCGTCGCTACACGTCGCTATATCAGCGACGGGTACCGACGAACTTGCGACGCAGGTTCCCATTTAACAAATTGTAGTCGCTAGACGTCGTTATTAGTCGCTGTTGGCGACAAAAAGTGACGTCTTATACAAACGTCGCTAAACCCCCAAAAATTAGCGACGTACTTTCTTGGAGTCGCTAAATACGTCGCTGATATGACTTATTTTGGTAGTGTCGGCTCGGCTCATTTGCAGCCCTATTCATGTCCATAATATACTCAAACCCCGTTTGGCCCACTGTAATATGATTACAATCGTACTAAAATCAAATAAAAAAATTTATTTTTTATTTGAGTACATTGCTATTGGATCACATTGCAGTGAAACAAACAGACCCGAGTTTGACTCGAGCTTTGATCATTCCTGGTGAATTGAGCTTAGTCCCTTCAAAAAGACAAATGTTAAGTCAACTACAAAGGATAAAGTACAAAAAAGAAGAAGTTCTCCTTAATTGTAATTTTTAGCAAAATAAAACTCGATAGACATTTGCATCAATTAAACTCTTTCGTAATAGATAATTTGATCAAAATACTCTTTTCTGTCTACTAGTCGTTTGAAGTGAACGCTAGATTTTTTTAAAATAAATGTTGAAATATCCATAGTACCCCTAAAGTTGTAAGTTAGAGGCACTTTACCCACGTGTATGTATTGTAAGGTTAGATTTAAATTTTAAAAAAAATACGGTTAAAAAGATTTAAGTTCGATAACAACATGTATTTAATTTAAGTATAATTTAAATATTTAATATATTTTAGATGTTGTATTTATTTTTGCCTATGTGCGAAGGTACATACCCGGTTATTGAAAGAGTAATGCTATATGTACCTCCAAAATGTACCTCCTTTATATCCCTCCGTCACATGGCACCGTCTTATTGATCCAAACAAATAGGGGGAGTTGGGGGGAAGACATGAGCCAATAGAAGAATGCCACGTGGCGGAGGAACATGAAAAAGGTACATTTTGGAGGTACATAAAGTATTTTCCATATTGAAAGAAGGTAATTGTGGCGAATGCTTCCACCAGAAATGGATCTCCTGACCACGCGGGCCGCATACATCTCTCTTAACCACTAAGCTAGAGGTCATTTGCATATTATATATATATATATATATATATATATATATATATATATATATATATATATATATATATATATATATATATATAATCCATTGTTTTAATATATATATATATATTTATTTTATAAAAAAAAAAAATATTTATTTTATATATATATATATATTAAAACAATGGATTATATATATATATATATATATATATATATATATATATATATATATATATATATTGAAACAATGGATTATATATATATATATATATATATATATATATATATATATATATATATATATATATATATATATATATATATATAATCCATTGTTTCAATATATATATATATATATTGAAACAATGGATTATATATATATATATATATATATATTGAAACAATGGATTATATATATATATATATATATATATATATATATATATATATATATATATATATATATATATATATATATATATATATATATATATATATTGAAACAATGGATTATATATATATATATATATATATATATATATATATATATATATATATATATATATATTGAAACAATGGATTATATATATTATATATATATATATATATATATATATATTATATATATATATATATATATATATATATATATATATATATAGATCCATTGTTTCAATATATATATATATATATATATATATATATATATATATATATATATATATATTATATATATATATATATATATCTATTATATATATATTATATATATATATTGAAACAAAAAAAAAAAAATATATATATATATATAATATATTATATATATATATATACACTCCTTGTTTCAATATTATATATATATATATATATATATATAATATTATATATATATATATATATATCATATATATATTATATATATAATATATATATATATATATATATATATCTATATATATTTTGAAACAAATATTATATATTGAAACAAATATATATATATATATATATCTATATATATATATATAGTATATTATATATATATATATATATATATATATATATATATATATATATATATAATAATCCATTGTTTCAATATATATATATATATATATATATATATATATATATATATATATATATATATATATATATATATTGAAACAATGTATATATATATATATTTCAATATATATATATATATATATATATATATATATATATATATATATATATATATATATATATATCACTTGAGTTGCACGGTTTTTTAAAAATATGTCTGATAGATTACTTTCTTCCATAATTATGAGATAAAGTCAGGTTTTTGTTGAAACAAAGATATAAGTCACTTTTTCCAATTATTTTATTCCATAATTTTGAGATAAAGTTACTTTTTAATTTTTTTCCCTTAACTTTTTAATGATTAATTGAGGATATACAAACGACTTAGATGGCTTTTTTTATAGAGATTTTCAAGTTGCACTAGGAAAAAAAAATTTAGTCACGCTCACGTGCATTGTATGTACAAAAAATCTGAACATTATTAAAAAAATGGACAAAAATTTATATACAAATACCAATAAATATATATTTGTTTGTATATACAGAATATAAAATTAGATGAAAATTTGTTTATATTAATATATTATTATGCAAATAAATATATTAGTATACAAATAAATATCAAAAAAATTTGTATATGATAATACTGTAATTAAATTACAATAAGATAATAAGTTTTAATAAATTCAAAAATAATATTAAATTGTCATTTTTATGTCGCCATCACAGAGACGATATGACCACTAATAATAGTGACAAAAATTGGGTGAGGGATTTTTTTTTTTTCTTTCTTGAATGTGATTGCCAAATGTGGTTTCCAAGTCACCAACGTAAGTGCGTGCATCCGAAAGTCGCCAATGACATTGGCGTTTCGATGGACCTTTATGTTTTGCTGCCAACACCATTTGGCCTTTTCAATTTGCTGCCAGTGCCATTTGGTTTTTTCAATATTATTGCTACATGATCTTCTTGTTAACCCATGTTTTATATCATGATTATTTTATGGTCTGTGCATTTGTGGCCGCACAAACTATGTGTCATTCTCGTACTGTTTTGAAAGAACCTATTTCACTTATTCATGTGCAAGAAGTTGGTCATGTCAGTATTCAGTTATTGTTCTGAGCGGAAAAAGCCTGCAATTTTGTTATAGAGTGGTCATGAGTGCCTTCGGTTTAACGAATAGGAGGAAAGCATGCATGCAAGCAGAGCTAGCCGACTCCAAGCCTAGGCGATGTAGACATGGGCATTTGGTCCCGAAACTTATAAAGATCCACTAGATTTTACAAAGGTTCCTTATAAAGGTATTTTATTTTTTGATCAGGGCTAGTCCATTTTAAAATTTTGTATTATTTATAAATTTGTCATTGAAAAAATTGATCAGGACTATCCCACTCTTTGGTATAAGTCATTAGTGCAAACAAGGACTGTCCAATTTTCTGGAAGTCCTACAAACTGAATGGACTGCCAGAAAACTGGACAGTTCTAAGTCACAGCATGTAAAACAAAGGACTATCCATTTTTCTGGCAGTCCTTACTGTATGTAGGGCTGCCAGAAATTTGGGCAGTCCTTATTTGCACTAGTGACTTATACCAAAGAGTGGGATAGCCCTGATCAATTTCTTCAATGGCAAACTTGTAAATAATACAAAATTTTAAAATGGGCTAGCCCTGATCAAAAAATAAAGTGCCTTTATAAGGAACCTTTTACAAATGTCCACTAAAATTTAAAAATGCCTTCCATATTTTACAAATGCTACAAAATCTATACATGTCCCAAAATTGTACATGTCCCAGTATCGTCTAGAGTCTCATTTTTGTTAGAACCTGCCATGCATGCAAGCAGGGCTGTCCCGGGGGTTCGGTTGCCCTAGCCGAAGGTAAATTTGGTTGTCCTATGCCCTTGACTCCCAAAGAAGATATAAAAAATTGATGGCGAATGGGATTGGCAGCAACGTCGAACTTTCCGGTTCTGAAGGTATCATGGAACTCGAATTCTGAGTTCCTCTCTTTGAGCTTCTCGATGCCTTTCCAATGGGAACTCAAAATATGGATCTGGTGGATTGTTAGTTGAACAGACATAGAGGAGTTGGGATGGACCACAAAAGCTCTATTGACGGAGAGGTGGAGACTTAGAGGTCTGAGGTGTTGTCCTGACCGCGGGAGAGAGGGGAGGGGGGACCCGATAGCTTGTCTGGCTTATCCAGGACTGGTCCTGCATGCAAGGTGGACCATTGCACAAAACCACTCAGATTATAGTTGCGAGTAGACTTACTACCAGTGGCTAATTGAGATATCAAGAGCTAATTAGAAATTCCAATCGTCTTGGACTAAACTGCCAAAAAAAAAAAGAGCAATGGGCTGCACTGTCCTAAATTACTTGCATATTCTTGGCTAGCGTCATTGATATAGATAATTTTTTGTCGTGAAAAACCAACCTCTTTATCTGTTATTGATTTTTAGGTTTTACATATACTAGTAATGTGCACATTACACACACAAAAATAAAAATATAAAATTATTATTAGAAACTATTATTCTAAAAATTTGAATTCAAATAATCAAGAAAAATACCTCACATCTTAACCACTTGAGTTAGAATTATTTAATTATAAATAAATTATATTAGATAGTTAAATATTATATTTGTTTAAATAATAATAGAATATTTATGTAACTGTTTAGTTATTTTTTTAATTTATTTAAATGGATAATATGTATTGTTGGTGTTTTTGCCTTTGGACTAGAAAAGATAGTCCCACATCGGCTACACCAAATGGTGAGTATCTCAATATAATGCATTGCTTGTGTTGAGGTGTGCACATGAGGTGTAGTGGGCACAAGTTTGTGCCATGTGGGAGTATTTTTCTAGAAGGAAAAAGGATTAAAACCAACAAGGATGTAAGTTAATTTTTGTTGTGCGGACTCGGACTCGGACACGGACTCCAGGATATCTCGTGCATGCACGGGAGTGTTCGGGGGGTAGGCGTGGACTGGCACACTTCTATGCTGATTGTGGGATGATCTAAAATATCAAACTCTATTTTTGAGTATTGGTATTTTAGTCCCACATCGGATAGGAGAAGAGGTGAAGTCTTAACTCCACTCTATAAATAGAGCCCCCTGGCCTCCTTTAAAAGATGCACCAAGAATAGAGTTAAGGGAGTCTGTAAAGTCCAGGAAGTCCGTTCAAGTCTCAAATATTGACTTACGAGCGTTCCAGAAGTTCTTCGTGAACTTGCTGGTTCCTGGGAGCAGATCGTGTTGGGGCGAATCTTGCTTTGAGCAACGGTGATCTTAATCACCCCAGCAAGAACCTTTCCTCTTTTTCTTTCTTCTTTCTTCTCCTTCATCTGAGTTGTAACTCAGTTCTGTCCGTCTGCAACTGCGATTGCGAGGAAGAACGTAAGATTTTCTTTCTGATTATTGTTGCTTTTATAATCAGATTTATATTATAGTGTTCCTCTTGGATCTCAAGAATAATCAGAAGGTGAACGTTTGTTGAACCTCTGATCTCGACATCGAGTCTACCATCTTTGATCAAGCCCCGGGACTAATAATCTCAAAGCAAGATCCTTGTAGATGGAAAACTCTCGTGCTTCTCTCATCGATACCAGCTTTAACAAGTTGGAGAAATTCGACGGAGAACATTTCCAAATCTGGAAGAGGAAGGTCACCCTTAATTTTTAACTCGTGGACGTAGACCATGTGTTGATTGAGGATGAACCGACGATTTCAGAAGGAGGAACTGCCGATGCTACTGCTGCTGCACTCGTCAAGCAGAGCAAATGGAAGAGAAAAAATAGCATATATAAACTGCTGATTCTCAATTCTATGGAAGACTCTCTGCTGAGTCATATTCCAAGAAGGAGAATGCCAAAGAGATATGGGATTCTTTGGGTATATGAAGATGATGAGAACAGTTCCAAAATTTTTATCGTCGAGAAGTACCACAAGTGGCTCTTCGAAGATGAGATGGCGAAGCTACCTCAAGTAAAGGAATTCCTGAAATTACGCCAGAAGTTAGATGACGAGAAGATGCCCCTCGTCGATAAGTTTGTCGTTGGAGGGATAGTCTCGAAACTTCCTGCTGGTTGGAGCAACTTCTATGCTAGAATGCATCGGAAGAAGCTGGACATTAGCTTGGAAGATCTTCTACAAGAGATCCACGTTGAGAACGAAATACGATCTCAACAGAAGATGGACTCTCTGTCCAAACAACTAGCTAAGGCCAACTTGGTGTAGACAAGAGAGTTCAAGGGGAAGCAGGTGGCTTCTCATCACAAGAAGAAGGACTCCACTAAATCTAAAAGTGAAGGGTCCTTCGTTCAAGCAACAGAAGTCCAAGTCCTACGTGACTTGCTTCAACTGTGACAAAAATGGCCACTACATGAGTGAATGCAAATCTAAGCCTAAACCAAAATAGCAGGTATAGCTAAACTTGGTTATTTTGATTACTTAACTTGGTTTCTATTGTTGCACAGGTTGAGTTATCTAACGTGGTAGCTGACTAGTGGTCTGACACTAGTGCATCTGACCACGTGTGCTCTCAAAGGAGCTGTTCACCAAGGACGAGCCATGTTATGACGAAGGTCTCGATGGCAAACATATATCTAGCAGAAGTTCTGAAGATCGAGACAGTGGTTATTAACCACCGACAAGGACACTGGAATGCGTGTTGCACGTACCAGAGATTTTTCGGCGATCTGATCTCAGAAAGTCTGTTATCTGATACAGACTTAAAAGATAGACATTCGTACTAGCCAGATGGTAATTTCTTGGCGAGGAACATGCTTCGAAAAGATGTTCTTTGCTGAAGGAATGTTCGAACTTCTGCTGATGGTGATGAAGTTACTTCATTGAGTGGACTGAGAGTTGTTCTATGACAGAAGCAGACTCAAGCTGTCCTTCCGAAACTTTATCTTCGGAATGTGGGGGTAAGGAGGTGGAGGAGTTTAAGGTCTGTGCAGATACAAGACTATTGGGAAGCTGCTCAGACGATTGAACTAAAGTACTGATCATCTGGAGTTAGTACACTCAGATATCTGTGACTTTTATCAATTCTCCACAGAGGCCGGTTCGAAGTGTTTCTCGAAGTGCACATTCGCATGACTTCTCAAGTAGAAGGATGCAGCATTCGAGTAGTTCAGAGACTTCAGGGCTGAAGCTGAACGTTAAACCGATCTACAACTACTCAGAAGTGATCGAGATGTAGAGTATAGGTCTCATGAATTCGCATCATTCTGCAAAGAACATGGAATCATCAATGAGACTACTGCTCCGTATTCTCCTTAATCTAACAGGATAGCGGAGAGGAAGAACAGAACGTTAACAGAAATGATGAACTCAATGCTGCTAACTACGGATCTTCCTAAATGTTAATGGGGAGAAGCTGCATTGACGACCACTTTTATTCTAAATAGAGTGCCGTATGCAACTTCGGATGTAACTTCTCATGAACACTGGTTCAAAGTCAGACCTAGCTTGAATGTCATTCGAGTGTGGGAGTCTCTGGCTTATGTGAAGCTCCAAGATCTGAAGATTCAGAAGCTAGGGACTAGGACTACGAAGATGATCTTCTTGGGGTATGCCGAGAAGAGTGATGCTCGGAGATTTCTTAATATTGAGTCAAATCATATCATCGAATCTCGTGAAGACAATTTGCAAGGCACAAGAATATTGTTCTTACGAATAAACTGGAGAACAATAAGGGTGCGCAAGAAACTGAAGTTTTCAATAAAGAAGTAGTCCAAGAAGGTGTTGTTGAAACAACGGTTGAATCAGAACTCGCTGAGCCATCGTCGAAGCGAGCGAGGAGGTCGAAGAACTTCGGAGATGACTTCATCACCTATCATGTGGAAGCAGATCCGTTTACCTATGATGAGGCGATGAAGACCAGAGATGATATTTTTTGGAAGGAGGCGATTGACAATAAAATTGATTCCATCACCTCAAATAACACTTGGGTATTGGTTGATCTTCATGAAGGAGCGAAACCCATCGGATGCAAATAGATCTTCAAGAAGAAGATGAAAGCAGATGGAACTATTGACAAGTTCAAGGCCAGGTTGGTGGCCAAGGGATTTTCTCAGAAGCAGGGGATCGACTACTTTGACATGTATGCTCCAGTAGCCCGGATGACCACCATTAGAATGTTGATTGCTCTCGCAGCGATACATAAGATGGTGATACATCAGATGGATGTGAAAACGACATTCCTGAATGGCAAGCTGACCGAAGAGAACTACATACAACAACCAGAAGTGTCTGTCATCAAAGGTCTTGAAGACAAAGTCTGCAAGTTGGTAAAATCTCTGTACGGTTTAAAGTAAGCTCCCAAAATGTGGCATGAGAAGTTTGACAAAGTCATAAGGTCAAATGGCTACAGGGTCAGTGAAACAGACAAGTGTGTCTATACGAAGTTTGATGACGGAAGAGGAGTCATCGTTTGTCTATATGTGGACGACATGTTAATCCTAGGTACGGATATAAGCTATATCACGAAGACAAAGAAGTTCCTCTCGACGAAGTTCAGTATGAAGGACTTGGGGGATGCTGATGTTATCTTGGGACTCAAGATCATCCGGACAGACACTGGACTAGCGCTGTCACAGTCTCATTATATTGAGAAGATTATCACTCGTTACGGATATCAGGATCTTTCAGGGATCGATACGCCGTACAAGTATGATCTGAAACTGAAACCTAATTCAAGGAAAAACGTCAGGCAGCTGGAGTATACAAGCATAATCGGGAGTTTGATGTATGCTACTACTGCCACAAGGCCTGACATATCTTTCGTTGTGGGAATGCTGAGTCATTTCACGAGCAACCCAGGCATTGAGCACTGGAAAGCTGTGAAACGGGTTATGAGATATCTCAAGAAGACTCAGACATATGCACTGCACTACAGCGGAGATCCATCGGTAGTGGAAGGCTTCAATGATGCCAGTTGGTGCTCAGAAGTGGAGAGCGAGAGGTCCACAGGTGGATATATTTTCACAATAGGTAGAGCTGCTATATCGTAGAAATCGAAGAAGCAGACTATGCTCTCGCGGTCATCCATGGAATCTAAGTTCTTTGTACTTGATACCGCAGCGGAGGAAACAGAATGGCTTTGGGAGCTCATGTATGATCTTCCAGTGGTTGGGGCACAAATACCGCGATACCGATATACTGCGACAATCTGGCGACTACGGCGGTGGCATCAAATGACCTCTTCAACGGGAAGAAGAGGACTGTGCAGTTGAAGCACAGGACAGTACACGATCTCATCAAGAGGGGTATTATTGCAGTGATTGATGTTCGGAGTCAGGAGAACCTGGCGGATCCGTTCACCAAGGGCCTCAAACGCCAGCTGGTCGATGACACAGCTTGTAAAATGGGCTTGAAGGCATTCTGATATTGTGTTATTACAATCCTACCTTAAAGTTTTATGCTATTAGTTCAAAGAGAAATCTACTAGGCATCTAGCTTTTGGTTCAAGGAAGGACTATTAACCAGAAGAATATTAGAAACAGTGGGTACTTGTCCTATGTGACATGGAGAGGTTACGGACCTACAACCACTGTTGTATACTGTTGTTTTCTGCGGAAAACGGATCCTGTGGGAAGGTTGGCTTAAATGCCTTAATGAGTTCTCAAACAGAGTGAATGCCTGGAGTGCTTTACAGAAAGCACGGTAGCGCAGCAATACAAGGAGTGTAACTCCATGCTACAGTGGGGTGACTCCACCATGAGGTTCCCAGGTAGGGGTAATGCCTCGGCTTTGCAAGCCAAGTCACAGCGGAGTAGCACTGCAAATAGGCAGGGAGCCTAATGCTGTATGATAATCGTAATAAAGAGATGTAGACAGTACTACAAAAAGGACGATATCCTCATATTACAGTGGTATGACACCACGAAGAGGTACCAGGTAGGGTAAAGCCTCGGCTTTGCGAGCCATGTCATAGCAGCGTAACATCGTACGGAAGCGCAAGGCTTCATACTGGGTAGTTTGGCACTACAAAGAGGCCTGTGACCTCATGCTACAGTAGTATGATGTTGGCCCATTCCATGGTCACACCCGATTTCGATAATCGACTTACACTTTAGTCCATATACAAAATATAGACAATGCTGCTAACTATTTCAGGATACATGAAATCTTATTCAACGGACGATGTACTGCATAATTCCAAGCGTCAAAGTCATCAAAATTCTGAAGACTCATTTTCTACTTTTATTCTGTATTTTTACAATTTATTGAGTCTAGGAATTTCTTTGTAAAATCAAGTATGGTATTACTGGCTTAGGGTTAAAAATTATTCTCATTTTTTCAAAATCTACTTTTACCCTAATATTTTCGATTACAAATATTCCATAATTATATTTCGAAAATATTCCTTTTAAATGATTTTACAAATTTCCAAAAACTGTTTGAAAACAATTTTAAATCTCCTGACAGAACTCAGAGCCGAGTTCGGCCCGAGTTCGGCCCGAACTCTGACCGAGTTCGGTCAGTTTGTATTCAAACTTCAGTTGCCTCCAAATCTGCGAGCAACGTCTATATTGCGAGATTTTTGTATCCGAACTCTGCCCGAGTTCTGCCCGAGTTCGGTTGGTGAAAACACCTATAAATAGAGAAGAACTTTTCATTTCAAAACATCAATTCATTCTTCATCTCTTCTCTATTTCATCTCAAGTGTTTTCTAAGTGATCCAAGAATTTCAAATCTCACCTATACTTCTCTTAGCCAAAAGCCAGTACTATCACATTTGATTTAGAAGTCTTTTGGTTATTCAGAGTTGTAAAGAGGTCGTCAAGTTTCAACAACAATTCCTGTTGTGGAGCTGGTCGTGCGCTCGTCACCAAGCACGGTGTATGTTGGAGTTGGTCGTGCACTCGTCAACAAGCACGGTGGTGTAAGAGTTGCAAGCACTCAGTTAAAGCTTGTGCCTTTAGTGGATTAACATCGAGCAAGAGTACTCGAGACTGGATTAGTCCTCTCAGAGGGATACCAGTATACATCGCTGTGTTACTGAGTTTGATTCTCCTATCTTTATTTACTGCTCTTACATCATTGCCATAGTTTAATTTTTAATTGGTGATTTTATTTCCGCTGCACACACGCACTCTATTCACCCCCCCTCTAGAAGTGCTCAACGATCCTACAATTGGTATCAGAGCTGGTTATATTCTCATATAACATATCCTAGAGAGTATATATATGGCAGCCGTGAAATCTATATTCAACGGTGAAGGGCAATCCACAAATAGACCTCCCCTATTTGATGGAACAAACTATACATACTGGAAAACACGTATGACTTTCTTTCTAAAGTCTCTAGATTTTGATTTATGGTCTATAGTCATTGATGGATATAAGAAACCACCACCTACAGTGGTTGAAGGTATTCTTATGGAAAAGCCGCATGACAAGTACACCGATGCTGAAAAAGCAAAGGCTAGTCTTGATGCTCGAGCCATCAATGCACTATTCTGTGCAATTGACAAAACAGAGTTCAATAGAGTTTCTACCTGCAAGACGTCTCATGAAATTTGGAAACTTCTTGAGGTAACCCATGAAGGGACTTCCCAAGTTAAGGAATCCAAAATCAGTAGACTGACTCAGGAATATGAATCTTTTAAAATGAAACCTGGTGAGTCAATTACACAGATGTTTACTCGTTTCCTTGATATAACTAATCCCCTTCAATCTCTTGGTAAAGATTACAGCAACCATGAGAAGATCAGGAAAGTGCTGCGGGCTCTTACAAAGAACTGGAATCCAAAAGCCACAGCAATCATTGAAGGAAACGATCTCACCACGATGACTTTAGAAACATTGATGGGCAAGTTGATGACTCATGAGCTCGACTTACAAGATTTTGAAGAGGCCACACCAAAAGAAAAGACTATCGCCTTCAAAGCTCAAGCAAGAAAATCAGCATGCAATGACTCAGACGAAGAATCATCAAGTGGTGATGAACGTGCCTTACTTGTAAAGAACTTCAAGAAATATCTAAAGTTCACAAGCAGGAAGAAGAAAGACATCCAAGAAAGCAATGAAGACGAGACAATATGTTTCGGATGCAAGAAATCAGGGCACATGAAGAAGGACTGTCCAGCTATCAAGAAGAGCAGTCCATATGATCGGTCAAGATCAAACAGAAGATCCACATCTGGCCGAAAGTATGCCAACACAAGCATCTGGCACGAGAGTGATGCCAGTGACTCAGAAGAAGAAGACAGACCCTGCAGCAATGCAAATGTTTGTCTTATGGCATTCGAAAAGGTATCATCTAATCCTCTGTTTGATGAGTTTACTTTTGAAGAACTAGAGACTGCCTTTAGCGACTTACTTGAAGATCACAAAACTGTGCTCGACAAGTATAAGCAATCTCGAAAAGAGATTAAGGCACACACAGCCGAGATAGCTAGACTGTCTAATCTTCTTCAAGAGATTAAAGAGACGTCTACTACCGGTAACACGGAAGAGATAGCCAAACTCAATGTAGACTATCATGAGGCTATCCTCACTATTCAAAAGAAAGAAAGAGATTATGGTAAGATGCAAAAACTGTATGACACAGAGAAGAGAATGCACTTAGTAACAGAACACAGACTCTCAGTTATGACTGCTAAATATGAAGAGTCTATTGCGATTTCTAAAAAGTTAGAAATCAAGTTAGGCAAACAGGCTATACCTGTGACAGAGCCTAATTTTAGTCCTAATGCTAAGCATACACCTAAGAGGACTAAAAACAAGAAAGCACATAAGAAACACGAATATCATCATGCTTTCACTTATAGGTTCTCCAAGAAACCAAACAAGCATGTGAACTCAGTTTCAACCTCATCTGGTTCTAAACTGACTTGCACGTATTGTGGTACACATGGTCATATATCACAATACTGTCTTGCAAGAAAACTTGTTGATAACCATACTTTAGTCTGGAGACCTAAAGCTAATCAGCATGGACCCTTCAGAAAATGGGTACCAAAGGATTCATCTACTTGTTTTGTAGGTGGACCCTCAACCCTCTCATGCTAGAAGCAAGTGGATCCTCGATAGCGGATGTTCGCGACACATGACTGGTGATGCATCTTTATTCGCTACGCTATCGATGAAGAAAGAAGGATATGTCTCCTTCGGAAATAACTTGAGAGGTGACATTATAGGTAATGGCACTGTAGGTATGTCTCCTTACCCTATAATAAAAGATGTTTGTCTAGTAACCGAATTGAAACATAACCTACTGAGTATAAGTCATTTGGCAGATAATGGTTATGGCATCAATTTTGTGAAAGATAAATGTACTATATATGATATGTCATCTGGTGATCCCATATATAAAGGGATTAGAGAAGACAATATATATGTTTTCTTTTTGGAGAATACTAATAATGCAGGAAGGTGTCTAGTAGCCAATCAAAATGAAAGCTGGCTATGGCACATGAGACTAGGACATGCAAACATGGATACTATCTCACGTCTGAACACAAAGAAGTTGGTAAAAGGACTCCCAGAAATTCCATTCAAGAGAGACATGGTATGTGCTGACTGTGAAAAGAACAAAGCACATAGGTCATCTTTTAAATCCATCAACGCTGTAAGTACTTCGAGACCTTTGCAGTTGATTCATATGGATTTATTTGGTCCTAGTAGAGTCGCTAGTCTTGGCGGTAAACTCTATGCTTTTGTCATTGTTGATGATTTCTCTCGTTTTACATGGGTTTATTTTTTATCAAACAAAAGTGATGCAATTTTTGAATTTCAGATATTTTGTAAAAAGGTTCAAAACGAAAAAGGCTTCATGATTACTCGTATCCGAAGTGATCATGGTGGCGAATTCGAAAATACTGATTTCAAAAAGTTTTGTGATGATAGTGGATACTACCACGAATTTTCTTGTCCTAGAACTCCCCAACAGAATGGTGTTGTGGAGCGGAAGAATCGTACTCTAAGCGAAATGGCTAGAGTCATGCTTAATCAGCATAATCTTCCTAAATATTTTTGGGCAGAAGCTGTTAGTACAGCCTGTTATATTTTAAATAGGGTGTTAATTCGACCTATATCGAAGAAAACACCATATGAGCTTTGGTTTGGAAGAATTCCAAACATATCTTATTTTAAAGTTTTTGGTTGTCGCTGTTTCATCCTGAACACCAAGGATAACTTGGGAAAGTTCGACTCGAAAGCAGATGACGGGATATTTCTCGGATATGCTGCTAAAAGTAAAGGATATAGAATTTTCAATAAAAGATCTTTGATTGTTGAAGAAAGTGTTAATGTTACCTTTGATGAGTTGAATAGTCATAGATCTAGCGACAGTGATGATGAAGATGCACCTACAAAGACAAAGAAGAGTTCTGAGAAAGATCCTACCCAAGAGGCAAGAACCGATAAAAGTCCTGAAGATGCAGGAACTGAGAAGAGCCTTGTGAAAGGTATGGCCCAAAGATTCGAATCATTAAGATTCAAACCAGATCATCCAGAAACTCTCATAATAGGTGATGTATCCAAAGGTGTAAGTACTCGTTCATCTCTTAGAGATTCTGAGGTAGCAGCTAATGTAGCATTTATTTCTCAAATAGAACCTAAGAATGTTAATGAGGCTTTTTCTGATGAATTTTGGATTTCTGCCATGCAAGAGGAACTTAATCAATTTGAGAGAAACCAAGTTTGGGAACTCGTTCCTAAACCTATTGGTCAATCGATAATTGGTACCAAATGGGTGTTCCGAAATAAACTTAGTGAAGATGGTCAAGTTCTACGCAACAAAGCACGTCTAGTTGCACAAGGTTATAATCAAGAAGAAGGAATTGATTATGATGAGACCTATGCTCCTGTTGCTAGACTAGAAGCCATTCGCATGTTTTGCGCTTTTGCTTGTTTTAATGATTTCAAACTTTTTCAAATGGACGTGAAAAGCGCATTTTTAAATGGATTTTTGAAAGAAGAAGTTTTTGTGGAACAACCCCCTGGTTTTGAAGATTTTCAAAAACCTGATCACGTCTTCAAGCTTAAGAAAGCACTCTATGGACTCAAACAAGCACCTCGTGCTTGGTATGAACGCCTAAGCGCCTTCTTACTTGATAATGGTTTTTCAAAAGGCAAGATTGATACTACTCTTTTTATTAAATCTTTGAATAATGATATACTTCTAGTGCAAATTTATGTAGATGACATTATATTCGGTTCTACTAATGAACAACTTTGTCAAGAATTTGCCAAGTGTATGCAGAGTGAATTTGAAATGAGCATGATGGGAGAGCTGAACTTCTTCCTAGGATTGCAAATCAAACAACACTCAAATGGAACATTCATCAACCAAGCCAAGTACACGAAGGACATACTGAAGAAGTACGACTTCGAAAATGTAAAGCCAATTGGGACGCCTATGGCTACATCTACAAAGCTTGATGCTGATGAAAGTGGCAAACCTGTTGATCAGCGTAAGTATCGAGGTATGATTGGTAGTTTATTATATTTAACTGCTAGTCGCCCTGATATTATGTTTAGTGTTTGCATCTGTGCAAGATATCAGGCAAATCCTAAGGAATCACATCTTAGTGCCGTTAAGCGTATCTTCCGATACCTTAAAGGAACTTCTACAGTTGGCTTATGGTATCCCAAAACCAAATCCTTTGACCTTATAGGTTACTCGGATGCGGATTTTGCCGGATGCAAAGTGGACCGTAAAAGTACCAGTGGTACATGTCATTTCTTGGGAAAGGCCCTAGTCTCTTGGTTTAGCAAGAAGCAAAATTCAGTAGCATTATCAACAACTGAGGCTGAGTATATCGCCGCAGGACGTTGTTGTGCTCAAATTTTGTGGATGAAGCAAACCTTAGAGGACTATAATCTGCACTATACAAATGTTCCTATATACTGTGACAATACTAGTGCAATTAATTTAACTAAGAACCCTATCTGTCATTCACGCACAAAGCACATAGAAATTAGACATCATTTTCTACGTGATCATCAACAACACGGGGATATTTGCTTAAAATTTATTAATACTGAACATCAACTAGCAGATATTTTCACTAAACCCTTGGCTGAAGACCGTTTCAACATCTTGAGGCGTGAGCTCGGCATCCTTGAATTTTTGGACTCTTAATGCATATGGTATTTTAAACTGTTTTTAAATAACTTGATTATTTATTTATTTAACGAAAGTTATTTTGGGGACAAACTTATAAAGGGCAATGTCTGTCACCACGGCTACGGTCGAAGCGAAGCGGTACTTAAGTGTTCCCCGGTGAACCACCGTTAGCTGGGACATCCCCTACAGTTAACCCAAAATTACAGCAGTTAAAATATAAATCAGTCAAACTTTATTTATTAAACTTTTAATATACTCTGACTGCATTGACTGCCTCGGAAATGCAAGTGACCGAACTCGGCCCGAACTCTGACCGAGTTCGGACCGAACTCGGACCGAGTTCGGTCGGCGCTGTGATGGTTCCAGAACCGAACAGCCGGCCCTAGCACCTATTTAATCCACCCTTTCTTCCACTATTTCTCCACACCAAAACGAGAAATAGCTCTACCTCCTTCTAGAAGACTTTCCTCTTCCCTTCGTACAAGGCTTCGACGATCTTCTCCATCTCCACATGGCTCCGAAGCGTCAGCGAGGAAATTCTTCCCAGGGTGCTTCCTCATCTTCCGACTACACTCCAGCCAGTTTGTTCAGTCCAGCCAAACCTAGAGATCCCGAGGAATTCGATGGCACTCTGTTTCCCGACAGAGACTTTTCCAATCTCTGGTTTGATTCCTTTTCTCTCCGTCGTATTTGTACTGGAGCATTTGTCAACTTTACAATCTTCTTCGAATATGTTCCTACTTTTGAACTACTTGGATTTCGCGACTTTTTTGAAGTCCAAGATAATATTTATGACAATGCTGTCCGTATGTTCTACTGCAACTTGCAAGTACAACAAAACGGAAATTTCTATTCCTGTGTTGCTGGACAGGAACTTGAATTTAGCGCCACTGATATCAGTGAATATTTTCACGTTCCTGATATTGGTGAAGCTCTTGTTGACATCCACCACATTCAGTTCCCTGCAGATGTCACCTTAGCTTCTTTTAGGGAATTGATTTGTCACCCCACTCCTCCTCCTCGGAGAATATTTTCTCGACATCTTAACCAAAATTTCTACGAACTTCATCGCATGATTTTCTCAGCCCTTCTTCCGAAGAAAGGCTCTACTGATGAAGTCACATTTTTGGAACTCTCTGCTTTGTATCACATTCATTTTGGAATTCCCTTTTCAATTCCAAAAACCATGATGTCCTGGATGCTCAACTGCAAGAATGCAGGAAGGAACCTTGTTTTTCCTATGCACCTTGCGAGTATCTTTCGCCGTTTCGAGATTGATCTTGAAACGTGTGCTATTTCTTCTACTGCTGTTGAGTTGACCCGCTCTCGTCGGTTTCCTCGACCTCCCGGTGCTGCTCCTGCTGATATTCCAGCTGATGCTGAGGCCCCTCCAGCAGATGCTCCTCCTGCTCCGGCCCCTGCTCCAGGACTCGATCATGCTTTCTACCAGCGATTTGATGAGTTCGTTGCGGTTTCCACGCAACGTTATCAGGACTCAGAGTTCAGGCACATTTCTCAGGCCCAGGTGCTGAGAAACAGTATTGCCGACCTACATTACAGCCTGGTGCATGATCCAGCCCATCCACTTACTATCCTTCCACACCCTGCTTTCCCTGGTCCCCGTTTTACTGATGAGGCCACTTTTCAGTATTTCGACCCGACCACTGCCTATTTTCCTCATGATCCTCCCGGTGCAGATGATGCAGAGTTGTGATATGGTTTCAGCCATAGGATAGTGGATTTTGATGCAGTTTATGTAGTACTTTTATTTTCTGTCTAAACTCTTTCAGTTAGACATTTATCAGATGTACCAGTTGATTTTCTAGTGGAATATTTATGTTATTTCAGTTTGTTTGCATTTCACTTTTCTATGCTGTGATTACTGTGATTACTACTGTTTTCTTTCACTTTGTCTTTTTATTGTTGGCTTCATGACTTACGGGGGAGCCGATTCATTTTACTACTTGACAAAGGGGGAGAAAATTGAGTATAACCAAAATCAGCCCAAACAATTTTTTCAGGTATTTTGATATATTTTTTTTTTTTTTTGAAATATATTTTGGTATAGACTCAAGTTTTGTCAATTATCAAAATGGGGGAGATTGTTGGCCCATTCCATGGTCACACCCGATTTCGATAATCGACTTACACTTTAGTCCATATACAAAATATAGACAATGCTGCTAACTATTTCAGGATACATGAAATCTTATTCAACGGACGATGTACTGCATAATTCCAAGCGTCAAAGTCATCAAAATTCTGAAGACTCATTTTCTACTTTTATTCTGTATTTTTACAATTTATTGAGTCTAGGAATTTCTTTGTAAAATCAAGTATGGTATTACTGGCTTAGGGTTAAAAATTATTCTCATTTTTTCAAAATCTACTTTTACCCTAATATTTTCGATTACAAATATTCCATAATTATATTTCGAAAATATTCCTTTTAAATGATTTTACAAATTTCCAAAAACTGTTTGAAAACAATTTTAAATCTCCTGACAGAACTCAGAGCCGAGTTCGGCCCGAGTTCGGCCCGAACTCTGACCGAGTTCGGTCAGTTTGTATTCAAACTTCAGTTGCCTCCAAATCTGCGAGCAACGTCTATATTGCGAGATTTTTGTATCCGAACTCTGCCCGAGTTCTGCCCGAGTTCGGTTGGTGAAAACACCTATAAATAGAGAAGAACTTTTCATTTCAAAACATCAATTCATTCTTCATCTCTTCTCTATTTCATCTCAAGTGTTTTCTAAGTGATCCAAGAATTTCAAATCTCACCTATACTTCTCTTAGCCAAAAGCCAGTACTATCACATTTGATTTAGAAGTCTTTTGGTTATTCAGAGTTGTAAAGAGGTCGTCAAGTTTCAACAACAATTCCTGTTGTGGAGCTGGTCGTGCGCTCGTCACCAAGCACGGTGTATGTTGGAGTTGGTCGTGCACTCGTCAACAAGCACGGTGGTGTAAGAGTTGCAAGCACTCAGTTAAAGCTTGTGCCTTTAGTGGATTAACATCGAGCAAGAGTACTCGAGACTGGATTAGTCCTCTCAGAGGGATACCAGTATACATCGCTGTGTTACTGAGTTTGATTCTCCTATCTTTATTTACTGCTCTTACATCATTGCCATAGTTTAATTTTTTAATTGGTGATTTTATTTCCGCTGCACACACGCACTCTATTCACCCCCCCTCTAGAAGTGCTCAACGATCCTACATATGACACTACGATGAGGTACCCAGGTGGGGTAAAGCCTCGACTTTAAGCCATGTCATAGCGGTGTAGCACCGCAAAGAAGCGCAATGCCTCATGCCATAACTCTTTATAAAGAACTCACCTATAGTGTATGGACAGAGATAACAGGCCGTCTCTTGAGGGTAAACTTATAGACGCCCAAAAATTATACACTGAAACCAGGCTGGTACAAGACCTTCAATGTGCAGCCAGAAGCACAGTTGATGTCATTATGTGAGTAGGAAGAATTGCAGTTATGGTACAGAATTCAAGGCTGTCCATCTTATATCATGCTGTTATTTAACCTATGCGGGAAGATTCAAGTCGTAGCGATATCTCTCCTAATGCATGATGGGCAGTCACTGTAGGGAACGCTCAACCCATATATTGAGATATATGGGGGATTGTTGGTGTTTTTGCCTTTGGACTAGAAAAGATAGTCCCACATCGGCTACACCAAATGGTGAGTATCTCAATATAATGTATTGCTTGTGTTGAGGTGTGTACATGAGGTGTAGTGGGGCACAAGTTTGTGCCATGTGGGAGTATTTTATTAGAAGGAAAAAAGATTAAAACCAACAAGGATGCAAGTTGATTTTTGTTGTGCGGACATGGACTCGGACATGGACTCCAGGATGTCTCGTGCATGCACGGGAGTGTTCGGGGGATAGGCATGGACTGACACACTTCTATGCTGATTGTGGGATGATCTAAAATATCAAACTCTATTTTTGAGTATTGGTATATTAGTCCCACATCGGATAGGAGAAGAGGTGAAGTCTCAACTCTACTCTATAAATAGAGCCTCTTGGCCTCCTTTGAAAGATGCACCAAGAAGAGAGTTAAGGGAGTCTGTAAAGTCCAGAAAGCCCGTTCAAGTCTCAAATATTGGCTTACGAGCGTTCCAGAAGTTCTTCGTGAACTTGCTGGTTCCTGGGAGCAGATCGTGTTGGGACAAATCTTGCTTTGAGCAACGGTGATCTTAATCACCCCAGCAAGAACCTTTCCTCTTCTTCTTTCTTCTTTCTTCTCCTTCATCTGAGTTGTAACTCAGTTCTGTCCATCTGTAACTGCGATTGTAAGGAAGAACGTGAGATTTATTTTCTGAACTCAGTTCTGTCCGTCAGCAACTGCGATTGCAAGGAAGAACGTGAGATTTCCTTTCTGATTATTGTTGCTTTTATAATCAGATTTTTATTATAGTGTTCCTATTGGATCTCGAGAATAATCAGAAGGTGAACGTTTGTTGAACCTCTGATCTCGACATCGAGTTTACCATCTTTGATCAAGCCCCGGGACTAACATGTATGACTTAGACGGCTCATTTTTTAGCTGTTTTCACCCGCATTAATATAGTAGAAGATAACACCCTATTGCTACTGATAGCTGCTAATTAATTAAGCACGTAATTAACAACGTTAGGCGTCTATTATGTTAAATAATATCCATTGCACATTTGTCTTTTGGTGAGTGCTTAGCTACATGTGATGCTTGTATATAGATAGAGAGTATTCGTTTAGACCGTATCAAATTATGAAAATATGGACTCTATATTAGGGGTGAGCATTAATAGGTTTTAGACCGAAAATCGAATCGAACCGAACCGAATAAGAAATTCGGTTCGGTTTAAATTTATTTCGAGTCGGGTTCGATTTCAGAATACCCGAAATTCGGTTTTCGGTTTCGGGTTCGGTTGTCGGATTCTCGGTTTCGGTTTGATTGTTATTTGTAAATTCTGTTTTGCAGTTATTTGTGGATCAATATTCACTTTTAATTGGGAGCTTCTTCTATTCTTTATTCTTTATTCTTATAATCACATAAAGCCAACAATTACTGTAAGCAATCTATTAATTTTCAACTTTAAAATGCCAGTTTGTACTTTGTAACATTGATGTCATCTTGCAACTCTATGTTTGATGTAGCTCAGGTTATTTTAAAACCTTGTTGCTTTATAGTAATATAGTTTACATGTTTTATTAAATTATAAATTGCTAACAAATATGAAGTGGGCAATGATGAGATGGTGTGAGTAGTGAACATATTCTACACTGCATCTACTGATGCACAACATGCCTATCTGAGTCTTCAAATACTTCAAACCATACTTTCTCTTGCTCCATCATGCAGATGAAATAAAGAGATTAATGTGGTTATTTCTAAACCTTGTCAAAGAAAGTAGTTGATTTTTTGCTTTATAGTAATATATTTTGGTCTTATTTCTGTTAATTCTTTATTTATTCAGGTCAATCTTTGATGAAATCGGACACTGAAAATTCTCACTTATGCAATGTGCATCCTCAGTCAGATACCTTTGCATGTTTAGTTTGAAAATTTGGGTAAGAAGAACTAGAAAACTGTAATTGAGTATTGTTGATTGATCTTCTATCATCTATCTATAAACTAATATGGTTAATGTTAATCCATCTTGCTGTAGACTTTATTTAAGGAACTAATATGGTTAATGCAGGAGTGAAGCAGCACTAGGCAGAGGTCACCAAATTCTTGTATGAACCAACAAAGATAAGTAATATATAGAATATGATTTTCTATAACTAGGTGCAGTATCTTGTGTTGTCATGTGTTGAGTAGAAAGAAAGGGTTACAGGTTACATGAGCATGCATTCTCGGACTAATATCTTATTGGTCCTCAGATGAATCATTGTGACTGAATTTAACAAGCTATGAAGCAATGGCTTGGGTTTGGTGTTGTTGGTCCTCATGTGAATCATTGTGACTGAATTTAACAAACTACGAAGCAATGGCTTGGGCTTGGTGTCAGCTACGGTTCTCTTTCTTCTTGAGAACTGAAGTTGCTAAACTTGCAGCAGTAGAGGAGAGTAGCATGGAAGTAGAGGTGGAGGAAGCCAGAGAAACTGCTAAACCTGAAGAAGCAGCTCCCAAGATTGATTATTGTTTGTTTGTATATCATTTGTTTTCTTTACTAGTTCTCTCTCTTTGGTATGTAAGTTGAACTTATTGTACTGTTGTATTTAGTGGTTCTTTATTATTTGTTATGTATATGATTTGTTATTTTTTTTAGAAATTTTCATCCTAAGGAAAAAATTTATTAGTATTTATGGGAGAGGGGAGAAGTTTCAGAAATTTGCATATAACGGGACATCGCGCCAACTATAGTGGCGGTGGTGGCCACGACGTGGAAGGGAGGGGGGACCGCCATCTAGGATGGCGAGATGGAGGGGAGGCCGCCATCCTAGATGGCGCGGTAGAGAGAGAGAGAGGGAGAGAGAAATACTACAAAAATTTGTCAGATTAGCGACGTCTAAATACATCGCTAATCTCAGCAAAAACGTCGCTAAATTAATTTAGCGACGTTTATGACGACGTTTCAGGAACGACGGAAAAAAATGTGTCGCAAAATGTCGCTAGGGCGACGCTATTTCGCGACGTCAATGACGTCGCTAATTAGCGGCGTTATTTACGATGTTTGTTATTTAACGCTAATCAGCGACGTAAAAGGCGACGTTATAGCGTGGTCGCCGTTTAGAGACAGATTTGCGACGTTTTGACGACGACGAGCTGACATCAGATTTGGTGACACGTGTTGCCACGTCAGAATTTAGCAACGCTTTTAGCGACATTTCCTGGCGTCGCTAATATGTAGCGACGAATACAAACGTCGCTAAAATCGTCGCTAAATTAAAAAAATATAAAAAAAAATAGGTTCCAGAAAGCAAATGATGCTGGAGCTGGAGCCTGAGCCAAAATACAGAATACAAAATACAGAATACAGAATCCAATCCCTGGGTTCGTCGACCCCCTCGGTGGAACACTCAACACCGGCACGCACAATACATTCCAGAATATACAAAAAATATAAAGAAAAAAATACTATCCACAACGAACAATGTCAAAATATAATATCCTCAACACAACCAAATCAATATCCGCAAATACGTACAAACTCAGTATCCTTAACGAAAAAATTGAATATCCCCAAATACGTACAAAGTAAAAATACAAAATACAGAATCTAATCCCTGGGTTCGTCGAAAATATAAAAACAAAGATTGACACACAGTTCTAATTCATATGTGTTTTAAGTGTGAGAACGGATGGCTCAGAACACAACCCAAAATTCATTCTAGCATACATTAGTGTGAATCATCTATGTTCTGTACATATGGTGTAGTATACGTTCTTATCGAATCTAGTATCTAATATCTGAAGAATGTAACAGAATCAAGATGAACTCACATAATGTAATACTAAGACATCATCTACTACTATATAAGATATAGTGATAGGTTGTCGTATCATCATTGCCGAAGGATGAGGGTCGCAAGACAGTCAACTTTATCTACGGCTACATAATTTCTGCCTCGCCAGTCGAATGGCTGCATGGACTATGTCCTGATCACCATATCGTACCATAGTTTTTGCTTCGCCAGTCGAATGGCTGCAGGGACTATGTCCTGGAGCTGGAGCCAAAATACAGAATCCAAAATACAAAATACAGAATCTAATCCCTGGGTTCTCCCACCAATTCATTTCCCTCCATTTTACTCTCTCACTCTCTCTCCTCCCCCCTCCGGCGCTCTCACTCTCTCTGGCGCTCTCACAGTACTAATTCATATCTATTTAAGTGTGAGAATGGATGGCTCAGAAGACAACCCAAAATTCATTCTAGCATACATTAGTGTGGATCATTATGTTCTGTACATATGGTGTAGTACATGTTCTTATCGTATCTAGTATCTGAAGAATGTAACAGAATCAAGATGAACTCACATAATGTAATACTAAGACATCATCTACTACTATATAAGATATAGTGATAGGTTGTCGTATCATCATTGCCGAGGGATGAGGGTCGCAGGACAGTCAACTTTATCTACGGCTACATAATTTCTGCCTCGTCAGTCGAATGGCTGCAGGGACTATGTCCTGATCACCATGTCGTACCATAGTTTCTGCTCGCCAGTTGAATGGCAATATATAATATCCTCAACAAACCAAATCAATATCCACAAATACGTACAAACTCAGTATCCTCAACGAAAAAACTGAAGGAAGGATCAGTGTTTTCTAGTTCTCTTCCATCCATCCATCCATTCCTCCGTTCTGATCAAGCCTCTTCCTTTCTCCTCTAATCCACCATGGCTCTGGACCCATCTGCTCCTCCCTGCTTCCCTTCTTCTTATTTGACTCTCTCAGCCACATATGATATTCATCTCAAGTGTAGAGGCGGGAAAGAAGAAGTGGGCAGGAATAGGAGGTCGGGGAAGCAGCACAGTCGGCGGCATGACCTGGAGGAAGTACATAGGTTTTCTTTAACATCCGTAGGAGAACTATAAGGATATATCTTTTCACAACATGTCACCTTGTCAAAGACCCTTAATGTGAATATCACATTATCGCGGTGTCGGAAGACCAACATGTCATAATTTTCTAAGCCTTGTGCTTTGACATAATCCTTCCAACTCTTTCTTCCTATATAGTAATGTACGATTACTACATAGGAGGAAAGAGTTGGGAGGATTATGTCAAAGCACACGGCTTAGAAAATTTTGACATGTTGGTCTTTCGACACCGCGATAACATGATATTCACATTAAGGGTCTTTGACAAGGTGACATGTTGTGAAAAGATATATCCTTATAGTTCTCCTACGGATGTTGAAGAAAACCTATGTACTTTCTCCAGGTCATGCCGCCGGCTGTGCTGCTTCCCTGGCCTCCTAATCCTGCCCACTTCTTCTCCCCCGCCTCTACACTTGAGCTGGATAACATATATGGCTGAGAGAGTCAAATAAGAAGAAGGGAAGTAGGAAAGAATAGATGGGTCCAGAGCCATGGTGGATTAGAGGAGAAGGAAGAGGCTTGATCAAAACGGAGGAATGGATGGATGGAAGAGAACTAAAAAGCACTGATCCTTCCTGTTGTGAGAACGGATGGCTCAGAACACAACCCAAAATTCATTCTAGCATACATTAGTGTGAATCATCTATGTTCTGTACATATGGTGTAGTATACGTTCCTATCGAATCTAGTATGTAGTATCTGAAGAATGTAACAGAATCAAGATGAACTCACATAATGTAATACTAAAACGTCATCTACTACTATATAAGATATAGTGATAGGTTGTCGTATCATCATTGCCGAGGGATGAGGGTCGAAGGACAGTCAACTTTATCTATGGCTACATAGTTTCTGCCTCGCCAGTCGAATGGCTGCAGGGACTATGTCCTGATCACCATGTCGTACCATAGATTTATGCAAATGGAGTTGGAGCTGGAGCCAAAATACCGAATCTAATCCCTGGCTTCGCCGAAAATATAAAAACAAAGATTGACACACAGTTCTAATTCATATGTGTTTTAAGTGTGAGAACGGATGGCTCAGAACACAACACATTATAGCATACATTAGTGTGAATCATCTATATTCTGTACATATGGTGTAGTATACGTTCTTATCGAATCTAGTATGTAGTATCTAAAGAATGTAACAGAATCAAGATGAACTCACATAATGTAATACTAAAACATCATCTACTACTATATAAGATATAGTGATAGGTTGTCGTATCATCATTGCCGAGGGATGAGGGTCGAAGGACAGTCAACTTTATCTACGGCTACATAGTTTCTGCTTCGCCAGTCGAATGGCTGCAGGGACTATGTCCTGATCACCATGTCGTAGTCCAATACAATCTAGAGATTGACACAATACTAATTCATATATGTAATCCAATACAAATAGTCTAATACAAAAACAACCCACAATACAAATAGTCCAATACAAATAAGTACTAATAGCTAATGAGAACCACGCAGCTCACGCAAACGCTCAGTGATACGATCACACAACCACCTCAAAAAAGTGGGATCGACGGCGTTTGGATGGATGTAGTCCCTTGCAAGTGCTACATCAATAGAACTCCCGGTCTCCCTAGCTACCGGTGCTGGATGAATAGAACTCCCAGTCTCACTAGCTACCGGTGCCACTTTCTCCTTAACAGTTGGAGGAGCCACCTCAGCATTCACTGTTTTCCTCAAACGACGTGCCGCTCCTCGGGTCATGGGTGCCATCTGGTAAAATCAATATTCACAGGGGAGAGCGGTTGAAAATGAATGAGAGACCTATCAGAGAATCACATAAAACTAACTAGAACTGAAATACAGTAATTAACAAATAAATGAGAGAACTATCAGATGTGATACTTAAGTATCAATACGATACTCAAATATCGGTATTGTGATTGCGATACCGATACACATAGGAATGGTATGATACTCAGAGTATCGGTATATATCGGACCATTCCGTATTACTCAGAGTATCAGTAATACAAAATGACAAAAATATAATACGTATAAAGAATTAGAAAACTTACATAAGCTTTGGCAGCCATCTTCTTCGTCATCTCTGTCCAGAAATTCGCTCTGAGTCAATCCTTTGCCCCAGAGCTCGAGTGGACATCCTTGAGTAGGACGTATACTCTGAGAGATCACCTTTACAAGAATGATATCAGTAGTGGGATTGAGTGTTGGAGGAGATATTATCAGAGTGTACGTCCTACTCAGATGGGTCTCTCAACGTTACTATTTTTTTTTGACAGCATGGTAGATGTGCTCCGTCAATAGATTCTTGCTCTGAGCCAAAACTTTGCTCCGGAGCTCAATTGGACATCCTTCGTGTAGAGCTCGAGCGAGAGGTTCCTGACAGCATGGTGGTCTCCTTTGTCAAAAGATTCTTGCTCGTCCCACAAGAGCACGAATCCTTTGACAAAGGAGACCACCATGCTGTCAGGAACCTTTCACTCGAACTCTACACGAAGGATGTCCAATTGAGCTCCGGGACAAAGTTTTAGCTCAGAGCAAGAATCTGTTGACGGAGCACATCTACCATGCTGTCAAAAAAAATAGTAACGGTGAGAGACCTATCTGAGTAGGACGTACACTCTGATAATATCTCCTCCAACACTCAATTCCACTACTGATATCATTCTTGTAAAGGTGATCTCTCAGAGTATACGTCCTACTCAGATGGATCTCTCAGAGTATCCTATCCGGTTGGTTGTCCTAATTCATGTATTTTAAGTGTGAGAACGGATGGCCAAGAACGCAACCCAAAATTCATTCTAGCATACATTAGTGTGAATCATCTATGTTCTGTACATATGGTGTAGTATACGTTCTTATCGAATCTAGTATGTAGTATCTGAAGAATGTAACAGAATCAAGATAAACTCATATAATGTAATACTAAAATGTCATCTACTATTATATAAGATATAGTGATAGGTTGTCGTATCATCATTGCCGAGGGATGAGGGTCGCAGGACAGTCAACTTTATTTACGGCTACATAGTTTCTGTCTCGCCAGTCGAATGGCTGCAGGGACTATGTCCTCATCACCATGTCGTACCATAGTTTCTGCTTTGCCAGTCGAATGGCTGCAGGGACTATATGTCCCGATCACCATATTACCAATTAACCAATCAACAAAACTACTTGTTACAAATATTGGCACTATCGGTGCATTCGAATCGTAGTATCACATTTTTCGGTGTCGAAAAACAAATAATTATTACTAAATTATCAGATTTTTTGGCACTATCGGTGCCCCTGACCAAGCCACCCCCCTACACCACCCCTAGCCCTAACCCGAACCCTACTCCTAGCTCCCCTCCCCCAGCCGCCCTCGTCCCCCCTGTGCCGGAGAGAGTGAGAGAGAGGGAGGGGAAGAGTACCACGTACCGGAGAGGGAGGAGAGTCGCCAAAGAGAGTGACAGCGTCGGAGAGAGTGAGAGCGCCGAAAGGGGGGAGGAGAGAGAGTGAGAGCGCCGGAGGGGGGGAGGAGAGTCGCCGGAGAGAGTGACAGCGCCGGAGAGAGTGAGAGCGCCGAATGGAAAATGAACCCTAACCCGAACCCTAACCCTAGCTCCCCTCCCCCACCTGCCCTAGTCCCCCCTGCCCCACCCCCCAGCCACCCCCACTCACCCCCAACCACCCACATCCCCCCTGTACCTCCCTCCGAGCCTCCCGTACCCCCCCAAACCACCAACAACCAAAATAGACGGAGAGAGAGGGAGGGAGGGGGATAGTCACATACCAGAGAGGGAGGAGAGTCGCCGGAGAGAGTGAGAGTCGCCGCTGGAGAGAGTGAGAGTCGCCGCCGGAGAGAGTGAGAGTGAGAGAGAAAAATGGAGGAAAATAAAATATTGGGGCGGGGATATAATTAGAATTTAGCGACACTTAAACTACCATCGCTAAATGCGTCGCTACTAGCGACGTCCCAGCGACGTTTTGCGACAACTGGATCATGTGCTTAATGTACGTCGTTGTTACGTCGCTTAGGTCGTCGCTAGTAGCGACTATGAGCGACATTTATATAAAACGTCGCTAATGTACACAATTTCGCGACGTTAATCTAACGTCGCTAAATATACGTCGCCAATTGAGCAGATTTTAGTAGTGAAAGGAGAGAGGCTAGAGAGTGAGAGGAGAGGCGGGGAGAGAAGAGAGAGAGGGACCGCCATCAAAGATGGCGGTGTGGAAGGGGGGATGCCATCCTCGATGGCGCGATGGGAGGGAAGGAAATTTTGAGAGAGAGGAAGAGAGGTAGGGAGGAGACTTAATAGAGGGGGGGTTAACAGAGAGAGAGAGGGAGGAGAGAAGCTAGAAAGAGAGGGAAAAAGAGAGAGAGAGGAGAGAGGCTAGGAAGAGAGGGTGAGAGGGAAAGATAGAGAGAGAGAGAGAGGAGAGAGAGAGAGAGAGAGAGAGAGAGAGAGAGAGGAAAGAGGCTAGTAAGACCGAAATTCCCTTCCCCCCTTCTCCCCCACTATTAACTCTCCTCTCTATCTCTCCCTCTCTCCCGAGATGACCTACCCCACCCCATCGCGCCATCTAGGATGACGGCCCCCCTCCACACCGCCATCCTAGATGGCGGTCTCCTCTGTAAGCCCCCAGAATTTCCGAGATTTATTTTCAAATTTTCTAAATAATTTATTCTCGATAATTGATTTTATTTAATTAATTTTGATTATTAAATGCTCTTTATCGTGACTTGGATTTCTAGAGCATCAGGGATGCCAGTCTCTGGAAACTTCCTTCTTGAAGTTTGTAGTAGACGAGATTATCTTCATGTTGATATGTCATGTCCCACTTGAACTCGTTCCCTTGTGCTCTTTTTGTATCGCACAACTTCGGATCAACTTAGACCAATTAATCGTTGAATAATTATTCATACTTTTATCTTTGATCATCGTTTGCACGTTACTGTGACTTTTAATTTAGGAGCACGAGACCAGTCATTTTCTTGAAACCAACTTCTCATGAATGATCTACTCGAGACGCTCTTCGTCCATGACCTTCGTGTTCCACTCAGACACTCTATTTTGTGCTTCATTTTCTTCGCACAACTTTCAGGTCAATTTAGGCCGATTAATTTTCTACCGTAAAATCTGATTTAATTTCCAATTTAATTTCGGGACCCGACATCGATCCAACCTAGTCGACCCAAAATATGGACATGGCCCACACGAAGTCTACTACCCGCATGACGCTTCTGTCCTATTTATTTGAGTTCCCACATGCTACTTATTTTCCCATGATCATAAATACCTATTTTAATTCAAATATTATACCATGTCCGATTTTGACCCGACCCGGCTCGACCGAACCCGAATCCAAGATCCATATTGTTTCCTCATGACTACACAAATATCCCATACAATATTTCTCTTCCCTATTTTAAATATCTCTTTCTTTTCTATAAATATCTTTCCTTTTATTTATAATATATATATATATATATAATATATATTATATGTATACACATATCTCTCTTTCTCTTTCTTCACTATATACACCTCACCCTCACCTTTACAGAACACCCCCCTCCTTGTGGCCGACCTCCCTCTCTCTCATTTCAAATATCTCCTCTCTCTCTATTCTTACACCCTCTTTCTCTCTCTTTATATTAAACACACTCACACACACAACTCTCTCTCCCTCTCACTACAGCAGCTCCCCACATCTCCCATGGCCGACAGCCCCTGGCCGAGTCCCCTCCTCCTTCTCTATTCTCCTCCTTCTTCACCATTCTCTCCTCCTCCACACCACCATCACCATCTTCATCACCCACACCATTCCATCATCCATCACCGTTAACACCATCAACCACCACACTCCACGTTCACCATCACCATGCTCACCATCTCCGCAACCCCGTGGCGCTGGGCCGCCGCCGCGCCGCCGCCGCTACCGCACGCGCAGTAGCAGCAGCTGCAGCAAGCAGGCGCAGCAGAAGCCGTGCCGCCACCGCGGGCCGCAGTGGACGGCCGCCGTACGGTCCCCCATAGCCCCCTCGACCGGGCGCACCCTCCGACAAACACCCAGGGTACGCCGCCTTCCTTTCCGGTGCGACGCATAGCTGATTCGCGCGTTTCGCACGAAATCTCGTCGACGCGCGCGCGGACGAATTTCAGAATTCGTGTTTCGTAGCAGCAACTTCGTACGCATTTTTTGGGAGATCAGACCGTTGGATTGGCAAACTCTTTGCTCTGTCACAATCTTGGTATATACCCCTTCACTCTCCTCAATTTTCGTCCGTTAATTTCGTCGTTTGATAGATCAAAACCGGCCACCAATTTGATATTTTAATTTGAACTGTTTTTGGACAGTTTCGTGGAGCCGACTTCGTCAGCTCGTAACTCCACCGTCGCAGCTCCGTCTGGCATTCCACCAGTTCCTGTGTGTATCTGGTATAAACCTCTTCCTGCCATTTCAATTTCATTTCATTGTGAGCACGTTTGATTGGTTGAATTTGACGCCAAAGTTGGCCGTCCGAATTCGTAATTTCTAACTTGTTAAATTTTATTTTTGAACCCGGCACTCCGGATTCAATTTCTGACACCACCAGTAGACTCGTGGCGTCATTCTGGCACGTTTTTATATAAATTTTGCTAGATTTGGAGGACGTGGGCCCTGGCACGCATTTCGGTGCAAAGCGGGCCCCACAGTCCGAGTCAACATGACATTTTGACGCCGGCTCAATGGAATCCAATTCCGGATATACCGTTGAGTTCATATCATCATTCTGGACTCCTTGACATATAATTTGCTAGGTTTTAGTGGACATTGGTTCCAACACATATTTCGGTGCAAGTCGGATACCAATATCCGGGTCAACGGGTCATTTTGAGATCGGCTCATCGGAATCCAATTTCGGATATACCATTGAGTTCGTATCGTCGTTCTGGACTCGTTGACATATAACTTGCTGAGTTTTGAGGACATTGGCTCCGACACGCTTTTTCGTGTAAATCGGTTTCCAATATCCGGGTCAACGGACCAATCTGAGATCGGGTCATCGGAATCTAATTTCGGATATACCGTTGAGTTCGTATCGTCATTCTGGATTCGCGAACATATAGTGCACTTTTATTTCGGCATATTTTTTGGTACAAAGTAGGTCCGACACGGACACCATTTTGACCCGAAATTACCTTTTTGCCCCTGTATCCAAATTGGACTTATGGATAGGCTATCGTAGCTGATTTGACCATTCTGGACATGTTAGTGATGGTTGTTTCACCATCTGACAACATATGTAGGTTTTTATCCTATTATTATAATCCTTCTCTTTTTATTCGTATTTTTAGATCCTTGTATCGGATTTGAGATCCATCGATTCCAGTGATTTCACAACCACTGAAACTGAATGTGTTGACCCTGTAGATGTTTATAGAAACTAGCCTTGACCCTGTTTGACTATGGTTGACTACTTTGACTGAACGTCGAAGTAGAGTCAATATTTGACCTAGGTTAGACTAGTTTTGACCTTGGTTGACCAGAGTTGACCAGTTGACCAAAAATCAACTATTAATCAACATTAGCCTAGTTTGACCTAGAGTTGACCAGAGTTGACTAGAGTTGACTAGTTGACCAAAAGTCAACTGTAAGTCAACCATTGATCCAGTTTGACCTAATTTGACTTAGTTGACTGAGTCTGACCTAGATTGCATAGCTTATACTATAGAATCAAACCTAACACTGTTGAACCCTAATTAGCATATATATATATCTTATCTTTAGGTCTGTGGCATCACTCTGAGCATCGACCCTATTTGACAGCTCAGGACCGCAGGCGAGTACATTCACTGATAGTTTTCATTGTCTTGATATCTGCTATATCCGATTCAGTTATAGTGTCTTACTTGATTTCCAGTCACGATAGTTCACGGACTAGTATACGTTGGATCATGACATGAGATGTTGTTCCTGGATTTTCTTGGTATATATGTATATTTTCTGTCTTGTTCCCTGTACTTGTATAGACACCGATTCGTGAGAGGGAGTAGCTATCCTCTTAGGGAATCCTGTGTCATGACGTATCATGTCCAGATCCATTATACTATTCGGAGATGGAGAATTATTAGGGGCTATGTGATCTAAGCCACCCTGTCACTATATTCTTGTGCTCGTGCCACTCTCCCCTCACGTAGGGTGTAACGAGATCCTATTTACCTTGTGCTCGTTATCCAGGTTGGCCGGCATTACTTTCCGTTGAGGTCACCGCAGATTGCCGGGCCAAGTGGATAGCCTGTCGTGTCACTTATCCCAAGCCGATCACATAACGCTCTAATAATTCAAGGCACATTTTATATTTACTTTATCTTATCTTATATCCTGCCCTGTTCTACATTCAGTACTTTCTCACCATGCTATGATATTCAGTTACTCATATGTTCTACATGCCTTCATGTTGCACCTTGATTGGAGACTAAGTTCTGCTCGGGAGAAAGGTTACAATTCCGGTCCTTGTTTGGTTTAAGGGTTGTAACTCAGCTTCTGAATGGTTCCCAAGTCTTCATATATCTTTGTCTTGTAGTTCATTATACTGTCTCTTATAGAATTTGTCAATTCATATGGAACTGCTGTTAGTGTTTGTACTTGCTCATTTTCCTGACAGGATACCGTTGATAATATTTTAGGAGTTGTTATACCATTATTGGACATCATGATGTTGCTAGCTGAGGTGGATCTCATTATTCTTCTATGTGAGTTACCTGGTAGTTATCCTTAGTTTGTCTTATTTTTCCTTCTTTATTTTTCTGTCTTATGATTCCTTCTAGTAGTTTATAGTTGTTCTTGTGCCTTAGTTATCTTTTCTGTCTTATCTTCTTTAGATGTTGGGTTGTGATTGAGTACATTTGTAGATCATGGACCTTCTAGATGTAGTGTATATTTATTGGGTACTAGATAGCGTTCTACCGCCGATACTGCGGCGTAGGCTGGACGTGGCCCACGTATTCGTATCCGTATATCCGGGTACGGGTCGTGACACATTTTTAGTGGTGGCCCATGCAGGTCAGTCTTTACAATTAATGTGAAGTCGTGGTAGTTCTTGAGGTTTTCTGTACTACTGCGAGCCTGCCCTAGGATTAAGGTTGAGTCATAGAATATTTTAGGAATTTGGTACTCAGTCACATATTAGGAACTCTTGGTAGATTCCAGGGATGACCCCTGGGAATCTTATTTCAAACTTTGCAAAACTTTTCCCATTTGTTTCTATCCGTCCTGATTTCTGAAACATCTGTCTGTTATCAACTTTATTCTTTCTTTAATGAGTTTGTGGACCCCAGAGGGAAGGTATAAGTTGGAATTATATATCTTTTAGGTTGAGACGAGAATATGATTTGCCAGTCTCATATCAGGTTGAGATTGTTTAGATTATATTCCAATGATTTCCTTTTATCTCGACCTAGATAGTACCTTTTGACATCTCCTCAGAATTTTTTCTAAACCCTATCTCGAAATCTGTTTCCGCTAGTTTCCATTTACTTATCTTTGATTCGTTGTTGAATTTTAAATCTTGATGTTCGTTCGTTGTTGGATTCGATTTTGATTTTGTTGAAGATAAGTTTCTCTGGATTGAGTTAAGATATTCTGATAAACATATTTGATGAGGACGATGGGAACGATAAATGTCTACTTTATTTATGGAGTTTAGATTTTATTGCAGTCATATTAGCTAGCCTGACAAGGACATGGAGCCTAATTTTGGATATACTATCCTAGTTATGGCATTTAGATTCTCTTGCAGCCATACCGGTTGGCGTGGTAAGGAATCTAGATGACATGATTATAGGGTGTATACCTTAGTTATGGACTCTATCGTTTATTGCGGCTATGTTTACTGCGTGGCATAAATTCTGCCAACATGATTTTGGATAGACGTGTATGGTTATCAGGTTATATCTTAAGTTGATTCACTTCTTTTACCAATTGAACAAGATAATTCCTACCATTATTTCTTGTTTATCATTATTTTCTCTCCCATCGCATGATGATTTTCTCATCTTACCGTCATTTCCTTTGCCGTTTTTAGCTATGTCTTGATTACACCAATCAATTATCTCATATCTACTTCTGTCATCTATACTCTGAAATCTTTTGAGCTCTTGTATCTTTTTGTCTTGAGAAAATTCGAAGAAGTATCGTAATCATCTGTTTCGGAGTAGACGTTGGATCTTGTTAGTAGTCGAAGCAGAGCGAGATGATTACCCCGACTTCCTTCTTCAATCCTATATTTGGGTTTTCTTCCATAACAGAAGAAATTTAATTCCTTATCCTTGAACTGTTTCTTAAAATTCAATATCGTAAGATTTGATCTTCTCTGATTTTGACCAATCAATTTTGGTCGTCTTGTTTATCGTGCAAAAGAGTCTTGGTTGCTGACTAGACTCTAGATGACTTCAAATTCTTTTGTGACTTGGATTTTCATCCTTGGATGCTCGTGCCCAGCCTTCGTTGATCTTATTCTCCATCTTGTCCAAATTCTGATTTACTTAAAAGTTGATCAACTTAGATCGTGTTGAGACAAATTTCTTTATCATGGTTGGATTTCAATGCTATTAACCCTCGTGCATTGACTTCCGATTTTGATCATGTTTGGATTTTGGACACTCGTGTCTAAACTCTTTTCGACCTTGATTTCATTTCCTGATTACATCCAAATTCCTTGTGATTAGTCGTGCCTAGATGATTTGGCATGACAAAGACAACTTGGGATTTCCTTGACCGTGATTTTAACGATCATAACTATATATTTTATCTAGCCTCAAACTCGTGCCTAAAATTTTTGACTTTCAATCACGACTAACTAGTGTGACTACGAAATTAGTCGTGTTAGAATTAAACATGTTTGACTTTCTACCGTGCCAAATTGACTTGGGTTCCTTCCTAAATTGTGCTTTTAAGACCTTGATTTTGAATTCTTGATTTATCGTCTTTCATAACTGAACTTGGATCTTGATCGTGCTTATGTGACCTATAATCTGATTTCTATCAAATCTATCTCTCAATCGTGCTATACTCAAATTTTCTCTCCATTTGCTTCTCTTGGTCTTATTTTAGATCATGACTATCCGACTTTGATTTTCATGATCTTGATAATCTTAACCCTCATATTGTGCTAAAAATCTTGAACCCAAATCGACTGTGTCGAAATAGATCTCCTTCGTACTTGAATTTTGATTCTCTAGTCGCTCGTGCTCAGGTTTCATTCCTGATCATGACTAGATTTTCGATTTTCCTCGTTCTATTCTAAATCGTTCCTAAGTGGTTAATCATCACAAATTTTTAACGCGTCTGAGTCTTGATTTCACTCATGACCAGATGGTTAATCCTTGATCAATATTTGTGCTAAACATCTGATTATTTCTAACAATGCCCAATCATGTTATTTTTATCTTGATCGTGCCTATGTATGACCCTAAATATAATTTCATCGAGCTGAAATCCTGTTAATCAAATTTTTGACTTGATTGTAATCGGACGAAGCTCAAGTTTTGATTTCGTTGTCGTACCTCTATCGTGCCAAGTGAACTTAGACTATTTCCAATTTTAATCACGTTCGAACTTGGATCGTATTTCATGATTTTATTAATCATACTCCTTAATCTTTGATCGGGCCTATAAGACCTTGACTTTGATTTTGTTGTTTCTGAAATTTCATCTCAACCATGCCAAACCTTGTTTTGGTCATGGTTAGCTTTTCATCTTGATCGGGCCTGTGCGACTTTCGGGTTGATTTCTATCAACCTAAGTCCTACGGATCACCCCGTACTTGAAGTTCATTTATATCTTCGATTCTCCTAATCGTCTCTAAAATTGTGCCCAATGATTTGACTTATTCTGAAATCATGCACATATGATTTTGTTCATATCATGATGCTATCGTGCCAACTCTCTCATCGTGCCTGAACAATTTTGAATTGATTATCTTGATCGTGCAAAACTCGTTATTCTTGGATCGTACCTAAAATATTGCCTAAATCTTCTATCATATTTTAACTCCACTACCAACCTTTAATTTCGAGGACAAATTTTTTTTAAGGTGGGTAGGATGTAAGCCCCCTGAATTTCTGGGATTTATTTTCGAATTTCCTAAATAATTTATTCTCGATAATTCATTTTATTTAATTAATTTTGATTATTAAATGCTCTTTACCGTGACTTGGATTTCTAGAGCATCAGGGATGCCAGTCTCTGGAAACTTCCTTCTTGAAGTTTGTAGTAGACGAGATTATCTTCATGTTGATATATCATGTCCCACTTGAACTCATTTTCTTGTGCTCTTTTTGTATCGCGCAACTTCGGGTCAACTTAGACCAATTAATAGTTGAATAATTATTCCCACTTTTATCTTTAATCATCGTTTGCATGTTACCGTGACTTTTAATTTAGAAGCACGAGACCAGCCGTTTTCTTGAAACCAACTTCTCATAAATGATCTACTCGAGACGCTCTTTGCCCATGACCTTCGTGTCCCACTCAGACACTCCATTTTATGCTTCATTTCTTTCGCACAACCTTCAGGTCAATTTAGGCCGATTAATTTTCTACCGTAAAACCTGATTTAATTTTCAATTTAATTTCGGAACCCGATATCGATCCAACCTAGTCGACCCAAAATATGGACATGGCCCACATGAAGCCTACTATCCACATGACGCTTCTGTCCTATTTATTTGAGTCCCTACATGCTACTTATTTTTTCATGATCATAAATATCTATTTTAATTCAAATATTGCACCATGTCCGATTTTGATCCGACCCGGCTCGACCGAACCCGAACCCAAGCTCCATATTGTTTCCTCATGACTACACAAATATCCCATACAATATTTCTCTTCCATATTTTAAATATCTCTATCTTTTCTATAAATATCTTTCCTTTTCCTTATAATATATATATATATATATATATATATATATATATATATATATATATATATATATATATATATATATATATATATATATATATATATTATATGTATACACATATCTCTCTTTCTCTCTCTTCACTATATACACCTCACTCTCCCCTTTACAGAACGCCCCCCCTCCTTGTGGCCGACCTCCCTCTCTCTCATTTCAAATATCTCCTCTCTCTCTCTATTCTTACACCCTCTCTCTCTCTCTTTATATTAAACACACTCACACACACAACTCTCTCTCCCTCTCACTACAGCAGCTCCCCACATCTCCCATGGCTGACAGCCCCTGGCCGAGTCCCCTTCTCCTTCTCCATTCTCCTCCTCCTTCACCATTCTCTCCTCCTCCACACCACCATCACCATCTTCATCACCCACACCATTCCATCATCCATCACCATTAACACCATCAACCACCACACTCCACGTTCATCGTCACCATGCTCACCATCTCCGCCACCCCGTGCCGTTGGGCCGCCTCCGCGCCGACGTCGCCACCGCGCGCACAGCAGCAGCAGCAAGCTGCCACAACAGCAGCAGCTGCAGCAAGCAGGCGCAGCAGCAGCCGCGGTCGACCGGCGCCGTGCCGCCACCGCGGGCCGCCGTGGCCGGCCGCCGTGCGGTCCCCCGTGGCCCCTCGGCCGAGTGCACCCTCCGGAGAAACCCCGTGGTGCGCCGCCTTCCTCCCCGGCGCGACGCATAGCCGATTCGTGCGTTTCACACGAAATCCCGTCGACGCGCGCGCGGACGAATTTCAGAATTCGTGTTTTGTCTCAGCGACTTCGTACGCATTTTTCGGGAGATCCAACCGTTGGATCGGCGAACTCTTTGCTCTGTTACAATCTCGGTATATACCCCTTCAGTCCCCTCAATTTTTGTCCATTAATTTCGTCGTTTGATTGATCAAAATCGGCCACCAAGTTGACGTTTTAATTTGAACTATTTTTGGACAGTTTCGTGGAGCCGACTTCGTCAGCTCGTAACTCCGCCGTCGCAGCTCCATCTGGCGTTCCACTAGTTCCTGTGCGTAGCTGGTATAAACCTCTTCCTGTCATTTCAATTTTGTTCTATTGTGAGCACGTTTGATTGGTTGAATTTGACGCCAAAGTTGGCCGTTCGAATTCGTAATTTCCAACTTGTTAAATTCTATTTTTGAACCCGGGACTCCAGATTCAATTTCTGACACCACCAGTAGACTCGTGGCGTCGTTCTGGCACGTTTTTATATAAAGTTTGTTAGATTTGGATGATGTGGGCCCTGGCATGCATTTCGGTGCAAAGCGGGCCCCACAGTCCGGGTCCACGGGACTTTTTGACACCGGCTCAATGGAATCCAATTCCGGATATACCATTGAGTTCGTATCGTTATTTTGGACTCGTTGACATATAATTTGCTAGATTTTAGTAGACATTGGTTCCGACACGCATTTCGGTGCAAATCGGATACCAATATCCGGGTCAACGGGTCATTTTGAGATCGGCTCATCGGAATCCAATTTCGGATATACCGTTGAGTTCGTATCGTCGTTTTGGACTTTTTGACATATAATTTGCTGAGTTTTGAGGACATTGGCTCCGACACGCTTTTCCGTGCAAATCGGCTTCCAATATCCGGGTCAACGGACCAATCTGAGATCGGGTCATCGGAATCCAATTTCGGATATACCGTTGAGTTCGTATCGTCATTCTGGATTCGTGGACATATAATTTATTAATTTTAGTGCACTTTTATTTCGGCACGTTTTTGGGTACAAAGTGGGTCCGACACGGACACCATTTTGACCCGAAATTACCTTTTTGTCCCTGTGTCCAAATTGGACTTATGGATAGGCTATCCTAGCTGATTTGACTATTCTGGACACGTTGGTGATGGTTGTTTCACCATCCGACAACATCTGTAGGTTTTTACCCTATTATTATAATCCTTCTCTTTTTATTCGTATTTTTAGATCCTTGTATCGGATTTGAGATCCATCGATTCCAGTGATTTCACAACCAATAAAACTGAATGTGTTGACCCTATAGATATTTATAGAGACTAGCCTTGACCCTGTTTGACCATGGTTGACTACTTTGACTGAACGTCGAAGTAGAGTCAACATTTGACCTAGGTTAGACTAGTTTTGACCTTGGTTGACTAGAGTTGACCAGTTGACCAAAAGTCAACTGTAAGTCAACCATTGATCTAGTTTGACCTAATTTGACTTAGTTGATAGAGTCTGACCTAGATTGCGTAGCTTATACTATAGAATCAAGCCTAACACTGTTGAACCCTAATTAGCTTATATATATCTTATCTTTAGGTCTGTGGCATCACTCTGAGCATCGACCCTATTTGACGGCTGAGGACCGCAGGCGAGTATATTCACTGATAGTTTTTATTGTCTTGATATCTGCTATATCCGATTCAGTTGTAGTGTCTTACTCGATTTCCAGTCACGATAGTTCACGGACTAGTATACGTTGGATCATGACATGAGATGTTATTCCTGGATTTTCTTGGTATATATGTACATTTTCTGTCTTATTCCCTATACTTGTATAGACACCGATTCCTGAGAGGGAGTAGCTATCCTCTTAGAGAATTCCGTGTCATGACGTGTCATGACCAGATCCATTGTACTATTCGAGGATGGAGAATTATTAGGGGCTATGTGATCCAAGCCACCCTGTCACTATATTCTTGTGCTCGTGCCACTCTCCCCTTACGTAGGGTGTAGCAAGATCCTATTTACCTTGTGCCCGTTATCCAGGTTGGCCGACATGACTTTCCGTTGAGGTCACCGCGGATTGCCGGGCCAAGTGGATAGCCTGTCCTGTCACTTATCCCAAGCCGATCACATAACGCTCTAATAATTCAAGGCACATTTTATATTTACTTTATCTTATCTTATATCCTGCTCTATTCTACATTCAGTACTTTCTCACCATGCTATGATATTCAGTTACTCATATGTTCTACATGCCTTTATGTTGTACCTTGATTGGAGACTAAGTTCTGCTCGGAAGAAGGGTTACAACCCCGGTCCTTGTTTGGTTTAAGGGTTGTAACTCAGCTTCCGAATGGTTCCCAAGTCTTCATATATCTTTGTCTTGTAGTTTATTATACTGTCTCTTATAGAATTTGTCAATTCATATGGAACTGCTGTTAGTGTTTGTACTTACTCATTTTCTTGACAGGATACTGTTGATAATATTTTAGGAGTTGTTATACCATTATTGGACTTCATGATGTTGCTAGCTGAGGTGGATCTTATTATTCTTCTATGTGAGTTGCCTGGTAGTTATCCTTAGTTTGTCTTGTTTTTTCTTCTTTATTTTTCTGTCTTATGATTCCTTCTAGTAGTTTCTTGTTGTTCTTGTGCCTTAGTTATCTTTCCTGTCTTATCTTTTTTAGAAGTTGGGTTGTGATTGAGTACATTTGTAGATCATGTACCTTCTAGATGTAGTGTATATTTATTGGGTACTAGACAGCGTTCTACCGTCGATATTGCGGTGTAGGCTGGATGTGGCCCACGTATTCGTATCCGTATATCCGGGTGCGGGTCGTGACACGTTTTTAGTAGTGGCCCATGCAGGTCAGTCTTTGCAATTAATGCGAAGTCGTGGTAGTACTTGAGCTTTTCTGTACTACTGCGAGCCTGTCCTAGGATTAAGGTTGAGTCATAGAATATTTTAGGAATTTGGTACTCAGTCACATATTAGGAACTCTTGGTAGATTCCAAGGATGACCCCTGGGAATCTTATTTCGAACTTTGTAAAACTTTTCCCATTTGTTTCTATCCATCCTGATTTCTGAAACATCTGTCCGTTATCAACTTTATTCTTTCTTTAATGAGTTTGTGGACCCCAGAGGGAAGGTATAAGTTGGACTTATATATCTTCTAGGTTGAGACAAGAATATAATTTGCCAGTCTCATATCAGGTTGAGATTGTTTAGATTATATTCCAATAATTTCCTTTTATCTTGACCTAGATAGTACCTTTGGACATCTCCTGAGAATTTTCGTCTAAACCCTATCTCGAAATCTATTTCCGCTAGTTTCCATTTACTTATCCTTAATTCGTTGTTGAATTTTAAATCTTGATGTTCGTTCGTTGTTGGATTCGATTTTAATTTTATTGAAGATAAGTTTCTCTGGATTGAGTTAAGATATTCTGATAAACATATTTGATGAAGACGATGGGAACGATAAATGTCTACTTTATTTATGGAGTTTAGAATTTATCGCAGTCATATTAGCTATCCTGACAAGGACATAAAGCATAATTTTGGATATACTATCCTAGTTATGGCATTTAGATTCTCTTGCAGCCATACCGGTTAGCGTGGTAAGGAATCTAGATGACATGATTATAGGGTGTATACCTTAGTTATGGACTCTATCGTTTATTGCGGCTATGTGATACCCGTAACCTTTATTAATTAATTTAGTGTTATTTTATTTTTAAAATTAAATTATTATTTCTGGAATATTAGTGTTTAGTCAGACCCGTAAAATTTTCCAGTTAATTAATTGAGTAATTTAATTAGCTTATGAATCATTATTATTGTATTTTTGGAAAAACATATTTTTGAAGCATTATTAAATCCTGGAATTTTTGAATGTTGGTTCAGACCGTCCCGAGCCCATTTCGAACCCAAGATCTTTTTTCGAAATAAATTTTAAGTATTTATATATTATATGAATAACATTTTCTTAATTAAAAGCAAAATAATTACTTCCTTTAAAATAACTTTCATAACTCATTTAACATTCATTTACTCTTAACTCTCTCTCTCTCTCTCACTCGTTCTGGGACAAATTTTGCTCAACAGCCATGGGCGAGCCCTTCATTTCCCGAACGACCGACTCATCTCCTCCCCGCATGAAACCGCCGCCGCCCTTCTCTTCCTCTTCCGAAACCCCAAGGTTCTTCCCTATAAAGCCCCTTTCTCCACACTTCATTCTCCTCATCCCTTCCCCATTCTAACCTAACCCCAATTTCTAGAGAAACCCAGCCCTAGTCGAGCCCGGCGTTCTCCGGCGAGATCCGCGACCCTCTCCGCTGTCCCCGAGCACCGCCCTCCAGGCCAACCCCCAGGCCGAATCCGCCACCGCCGCCTCCTCTGTCCGGCGCGCCACCCGCGGCCACCGGCGACCCCCGCGCCGTGCTCGATCTGTGGTCCGTGGTTTCCGTGGCCGTTTCCACTGTTCCAGCTCTGTCCGTTTCCGTTCCCGAGTATATCCCGCGGCTCCCTGACCAACGGATATTGGGTAAATTCTGTTAATTACAGTAGTTCGTCCCTTTCGTGCGTCGATGATGATACGGTCCCCGATTCCGCTATGAAAATCGGCTTGATTTATTGCTGTTATGGTTTCGGACATTTTTTCGAACTCCATTTTGGTTGGTTCTGTAGCTTTGGTTTTGTTATTGTGTTTTTTTCGGAATTTCCGAGTTAAGTTCAGATTTTTCGAACTCTGTTAGTTTTGGTCTTGTGACCAAGCTAATACTAGCTTGGGTTGAGAATTTTGTTCTGTGGATTTTCTTAGCCATAGCTAATTATAAGTTCTGTAGTTGGAATGGCTATATGTTGGTGCTGTGGTTTTGATTTCGACTTTTGGATTTGCTATTCATTTCGGGTTGGATATTCACTTTTGGTGGGATATTTGGAGTCCCTGGTTTAGGACAGTTATCGGTGTTTTGTTTGATATTTTCCCTGTATTGGGTTGTCCCAAATACAGAGGGAATGCTGCCCGAATTTTCAGAAATTTTTTAAAAGATTTTCTATATAAATTCTAAACTGGTTTTGTTGATTTGAATTCCGATTACTTTTTCGAGCGACGATCTTATTGGTCAATGGGCTCTTAGCGAAGTGCAAACGAAACCGACATTGTTTCGGACGTTGAGGCATTAGCTAGTACGCGACGTAATACTTTGGACCAAGTTTGAGACCTATTTTCATATTATATTTAATATTAATAATATTTATTATTTAGAACTAGTTACTGGCCAAATCATATTTTGGTGCAGGGCCTCGGCCTGCTGAATGGATCGCTACCCGGTATTCAGAGTTCACCAAAATTTTTTAATTACTTTAAATTCATGTAATTTATGTAAAGTGTTGTAAGGGCATAAGCCCAGTCTTTATTTCTTTCTCTGTGGTTTTGTAATTGTGTATTTTAGTTTTGATTTATTTTTGGTTATATTTTTCAGGTTTCGTTAGTTATCGATAAGCGCGTTAAAAAAAAGAAAAAGAATATTTATTTTAATATAGAAAATTAATATCATTTTCTTACATTAAATAACTAGGAAAATTTCAAGTTTATTATTTAAACAAATTCACGTTCTTCTCATTTAAGAAAAATATTAATTTTATATATAATATTACAAAAATACTAAGTTTTGTCAAATAATCGGAAAATACGATTTTTTATAAATGATTAAATTGATTTTTCTTCGTAAATTTATAACTAGTAAATCACATCGATAAACGTGTTCTGGTAGAATTTGTAAATAACATAAAAACTGGATTAGGACAAATTCTAGAGATTGTAACTAGCACATCTAGATATGGTTTTCATCTCTGATGCTAAGTCAGGATTCTCAATGTAGGATTTCGAAGACGAGTCTGATCTTCTATCCCGGAACCGACTTTTCAACCAGTCATAAACAAAGGCAAGTACGGTTGTGTTTATTTTCAATTTTGTTAATAATAGTAATATTGCAAGATTAAACCACATTGCTACATGGAACTCTCTCCGAGAGTATTGATTGTTATTGATTGTGGGATTGGGGGAGTAGTGTAGTGTATTATGACCAATACCCCTCATATTGCATATTGATTGTGCGAGCTTACCCCTCTTACACACGGGGATAAGCCGTATCGTATCACTATGATACTATTGTACAACCCAAGCCGGTTATAAGCATTACATACTCAAATCATATTGTTTTCAATTGTGGAAAATTGCTGAAAAATGTTGTTCAAGTATTTCAACTGTTTAAATTGCAAATTTCTAATTATTAGTTAAATTGTTAAATTTTCATAATTGTACTTTGCTCCTTTCCTGACTGGATTTCCCACCCCCAATAGGTTCTTTTGATGAAGCTGAGCTATTGATAAATAGCTACTACGACCCGGTGCTTTATCCAACAGTGCTGCCAGAGTCCCAATTGGAGGACGATGATATTGTGGCTGATGAGCCAATACTCTAGAGGATGTTTTATCTTTTAGTTTTGATGTTAAATAAAAGACAGTTTAATTCAGTTTTTATTTCAGTTGTATTTTGTTGGACAAAGTTTATTTTAAATATTCGAAATTCAGATATTGTGACAAAATAGATTGTGTTGTTGTGATTACCTGCATTTGGATACAGCTTACTGTCGCCGTCTCACAACGATGCAGGCTGGACATGATCCGATTCGACCCAACAAATTGGGACCGGGTCGTGACATGTTTTTAGTGGTGGCCCATGCAGGTCTGATCAACAACTAAGGTAAACATATCTAGAAACATTTAGAACACTAGAACATTAATTTGTCACAACATAGGACCGATATATATTATAAATAAATATTTTTGTTTGTTATAGACTGTTAGGCCACCTTGCTTATGTTTTAAAATCCTAAACCTTCCAGAGTATGGCCACCAATCCTGCTGGCGATGGGATGTCATCACCCGATCACACCCCACCTCCTCAATCGAGTCCGGATCCTACACCTCGGCAGCTGGCCGATCGTCCCCATAATGCACCTGCACCCCGTGGATTTTATACTACTACTCAAGTGTTAGATCCTACGTCTTCCCAGACTGAACAGCAAGCCCATGCGGTGGTGCCCGATCCAGCCGTGCCACCAGTGCCCGTGGACCCCACCGACTTTGTAGGCCTACTACGAGGAGTGCTTGAGGCACAGAGAACTCAAGCTGAAGCTCATCGCGAACAGACGGCGATTATGAGAGAAGGCATGAAGAATGCCCATAATGTGGCTATGGCTGCACTGGAGAGAGGAAAAGCAGCCCAATCTGAACCAAGGCCCGCTAAAGTTGGAGATATCGAGAAATTCAAGAAGCTGGGCCCTCGACCTTTCAAAGGAACCGAGGGAATTATCTATACTGACGAATGGCTCGACAGCATGGAGCGTCTTCTCAGCGTTGCTCGATTTCCTGATGACCTCCAAGTTGAAGCTGTGGGACTCCAGCTGTTAGATATAGCCAGCACCTGGTATCGGAATGAACCCCGACTCCAGGACAGACAGCTTGACTGGAACCCCTTCAAGAGGTTGTTCCGCAGAAAATTCTTCCCAACATCAGAGTTGTGGGAGATGGAAAGACAGTTCCAGAATCTGAAGCAAGGGAACATGACTGTTGGAGAATATCCGGCCGAGTTTGGTCAACTTAGTCGTTTTGCCAAGAACTTGGTTGCTGACCCCGCCGATCGTGCTAAAAGATTCAGGTATGGACTGAGGGAAGAGATTCGCACTCCTGTGATCGCAGGCGGCGCCAAGACGTATGAGAGGATCCTAATACGAGCTCAGGATATAGAGAAGAGTCAGTCTGCTCGTTCAAAGAGGGAGTATTCTGGAATTAGCAACTTCTAAAATAATCAGAAGAGGCCCAACCACAACAATAACAATAGGCCTTCGCACCACCAGCAGCAGCATCATCAGACGAGGACCAATGACAGAGCGCCTCAGAAATAGATTCCTGTCTGCGATTTCTGCAAGAGGCTAGGGCATCAGTCGAACATCTGTAGGAAGAGGCTAGGACACTGCCTAGTCTGTGGGTCTGCTACCCACCAAGTGAGGGACTGCCCTACGGCCTTCAACCGGACTGGAACAACATCACAGAAGGCTCTCCTACCTACTCAGCAACAACAGTTTGGGCAGCACCAATAGAAGACTGGGCGAGCTTTTGCCCTAACAGCAGAGGAGTAAGAGCCAGAGCAGGAACCTACCGCTGATGTCATCGCAGGTTTCATTTATGTGCGTTCACATCCTACTTTAGCATTATTTGATTCGGGTGCATCATATAGTTTTATATCATCAAAATTCATCTCTGCACACCACCTAGTTACGGATTTTAGCAAGAAGATATGTAGAGTTATGACTGGTGGTAGACCCATACCCATCACTGAGACCTGTAACTGTCCTATAATAATATCTGGACACAATTTCTTAGCACCCTTACTGGTGATGCCCTTACCTAACTATGATGTAGTCCTAGGAATGGACTGGTTAAGTAAGCAGCATGCGCTGATAGATTGTCACAGAGGATGTGTAGTTTTCAGCCCACCTGGAGAGCCGGAGTTTGAAATCTCTCGAGCTCCAGAAGATATGGAGGGTATTAATTACTCCTCTATCACCGAAGAACCTGGACCACCTCACCCTATCATAGCAGAATTCATGGATGTCTTCCCTGATAGTCTTCCAGGATTACCTCCAGATAGAGATGTAGAATTCACCATCGACCTAGTTCCCGGCTCTGCCCCTATTTCTCGGGGATGCTACAGAGTCAACCCTAAGGAGGCCAAGGAAATGAAGGACCAGATCAATGAGCTGAAGCCACTTGGATTTATCAGAGATGGAGCTTCACCCTGGGGAGCACCTGTCTTGTTTGTACCCAAGAAGGACGGGACTGTACGGATGTGTATCGACTACCGGGCGCTGAACAACATCACCATCAAGAACAAGTACCCTCTGCCCCGGATCGATGACCTGTTTGATCAACTCAGTAGAGCTAAGGTGTTCTCGAAGATAGACCTTCGATCTGGTTACCATCAAATCAAGGTCAGGAAGGAGGATATTCCAAAGACGACGTTCAACACCAAATATGGTCAGTATAAATTTTTGGTCATGCCGTTTGGTCTGACGAATGCTCCTGCGGTATTCATGAATCTCATGAACAAAGTTTTCCATGAATACCTGGATTAGTTTGTTGTTGTCTTCATTGATGACATTCTGATCTAATCGAAGACCGAAGAAGAGCATGAAGAGCACCTAAGGAAAGTTCTGGGAACCTTAAGGAAGGAGAAGCTTTACGGTAAGCTATCTAAATATGAATTCTTCTTAGACAAGGTGGATTTTCTGGGCCATGTTGTCACAGGAGAAGGAATTTCGGTGGATCAAAAGAAGATAGCTGCCATTGAGAAGTGGAGTACACCAAGTTCTGTTGCTGAAATCAGAAGTTTCTTGGGCTTAGCTGGCTACTACCGGAAATTTGTGAAGGATTTTGCCAGGATTGCTGAGCTGATGACGAAGCTTACCAGGAAGAATGAAGAATTTGTGTGGACTGAAGCTTGCCAGGCAATATTTGAGGAACTGAAGAAGAGACTTACAACGGCACCGATACTTGCGCTACCCGCAGGTACCGGCGGTTTCTCAATTTACAGTGATGCTTCTGGTAAAGGATTGGGTTGTGTTCTTCAACAACACGGGAAAGTAATTGCTTACGCATCTAGGCAATTATGGACTCATGAGAAGAACTATCCCACGCATGATTTGGAGCTCGCATCGATGATATTTGCTTTGAAGTTATGGAAGCACTATCTCTATGGAGAGAGAGTGGAAATATTTACAGACCACAAAAGTCTTAAATATGTTTTCACTCAGAAGGAGCTGAACATGCGACAGAGGCGATGGCTGGAGCTGATGAAAGATTTCGACATCGACTTGCAGTACCATCCAGGTAAGGCTAATGTGGTTGCAGATGCACTTAGTCGGTACCCGATGGCGATGTTTTTGACCAAGGAGCGGCATTTGCTGGAGGACATAGAGAAGCTTGGACTGGAGATTACATTGCCTGAAGAAAAAATGAAGAAGCTGGAAAGAGAAGCAATTATATCAGGAGCTGAATCATCAATGATGCAGTTGCAAATGCGTTCAAGTCTGATAGACAAAGTTAAGGAGGCACAATTTCAAGACGAGACACTTTGCAAACTCAGAGATCAAGTGCTGGCAGGAACACTTGAAAGATTCTCAATCGCCAGCGATGGAACACTGAGGCATAGTACGAGACTTTGCGTACCAACTGGCGAACTGAGGAATGAGCTGATGCAAGAAGCGCACCAGTCGCAGTATTCCATACATCCAGGAGCTAATAAAATGTATCGGGATATGCGTACTGTAGTGTGGTGGTATGGAATAAAGAATGACGTATCCAGATTTGTGGCTATATGCTTGATTTGTCAACAAGTGAAAGCCAGCAGACAGAGACCAGCAGGACTGTTGCAGCCGCTAGACATCCCGGAGTGGAAATGGAAACACATAACAATAGACTTTGTGTCAGGATTGCCTCGATCCCAAGGAGAGAAGAATGCCATTTGGGTTATTGTGGACCGACTGACGAAGTCAGCTCACTTTATCCCCTTCAAGGTTGGTCTATCCACGGAGAAGTTGGCAGCATTGTACATGCAGTATATCTACCGGATTCATGGAGTTCCGATAAGTATCGTATCTGACAGAGATACTAGATTTACCTCTCACTTTTGGAAGAGTTTGCATGACAGTTTGGGAACACAACTGAAGTTCAGCACCGCCTATCATCCCCAAACTGACGGACAATCGGAGAGAACCATCCAGACACTAGAAGACATGCTGAGATCTTGCGTCTTGGAATTCGAAGGGTCTTGGAAAGACCACTTGCACTTGGTAGAGTTTTCCTACAACAACAGCTACCAAGCCAGCATCGGTATGACACCGTTTGAGGCACTCTATGGACGTCGTTGCCGCACTCCACTTGCTTGGGATGACATAGGAGAAAGAGTACTGCTTGGACCTGAAATGGTGACCGATGCAGCAGAGAAGGTAAAGGTGATCAGAGACAAGCTCAGGATAGCTCAAGATAGGCAGAAGCATTGGGCTGATAGCAGTCGTCGACCGTTGGAGTTTGAAGAAGGAGACAGTGTGTTCATGAAGATCTCCCCTACCAGAGGAACTATCAGATTCGGCAGAGCAGGAAAGCTGAGCCCCAGGTACATCGGCCCATTCGAAGTTTTGAGCCGAATTAGAGAAGTAGCGTATCGATTAGCTCTACCAGCTAATCTTGAAGGCGTGCACAACGTCTTCCACGTTCCACAGCTCAGACGCTACATTTCGGATCCGAGTCACATCTTGGATCATTCGGAGCTGGAGATTGGACCCAGCCTTATAGTGCCAGAGAAGCCAGTGGCGATTCTAGACAGAGGCGAGAAGAGAACCAGGAACTCAGTGACGCCTATAGTCAGAATTATATGGCGACACAATTCCCCAGGCGAGTCTACCTGGGAGCGAGAAGATGAGATGCGGGAGCAGTATCCGTATCTATTTGAGACCTGAGGTATTTCCTAACCCTACCCTTTAATTACGAGGACGATATTTCTTAAGGAGGAAAGGTTGTGATACCCATAACCTTTATTAATTAATTTAGTGTTATTTTATTTTTAAAATTAAATTATTATTTCTGGAATATTAGTGTTTAGTCAGACCCGTAAAAATTTTCAGTTAATTAATTGAGTAATTTAATTAGCTTATGAATCATTATTATTGTATTTTTGGAAAAACATATTTTTGAAACATTATTAAATTCTGGAATTTTTGAATGTTGGTTCAAACCGTCCCGAGCCCATTTCGAACCCAAGATCTTTTTTCGAAATAAATTTTAAGTATTTATATATTATATGAATAGCATTTTCTTAATTAAAAGCAAAATAATTATTTCCTTTAAAATAACTTTCATAACTCATTTAACATTCATTTACTCTTAACTCTCTCTCTCACTCGTTCTGGGACAAATTTTGCTCAACAGCCATGGACGAGCCCTTCATTTCCTGAACGGTCGACTCATCTCCTCCCCGCATGAAACCGCCGCCGCCCTTCTCTTCCTCTTTCGAAACCCCAAGGTTCTTCCCTATAAAGCCCCTTTCTCCACACTTCATTCTCCTCATCCCTTCCCCATTCTAACCTAACCCCAATTTCTGGAGAAACCCAGCCCTAGTCGAGCCCGGCGTTCTCCGGCGAGATCCGCGACCCTCTCCGCTGTCCCCGAGCGCCGCCCTCTAGGCCGACCCCCAGGCCGAATCCGCCGCCGCCGCCTCCTCTGTCCGACGCGCCACCCGCGGCCACCGGCGACCCCCGCGCCGTGCTCGATCTGTGGTCCGTGGTTTCCGTGGCCGTTTCTACTGTTCCAGCTCTGTCCGTTTCCGTTCCCGAGTTTATCGCGCGGCTCCCTGACCAACGGATATTGGGTAAATTCTGTTAATCACAGTAGTTCGTCCCTTCCATGCGTCGATGATGATACGGTCCCCGATTCTGCTATGGAAATCGGTTTGATTTATTGCGTTATGGTTTCGGACATTTTTCTGAACTCCATTTTGGTTGGTTCTGTAGCTTTGGTTTTGTTATTGTGTTTTCTCGGAATTTCCGAGTTAAGTTCAGATTTTTTCGAACTCTGTTAGTTTTGGTCTTGTGACCAAGCTAATACTAGCTTGGGTTGAGAATTTTGTTCTGTGGATTTTCTTAGCCATAGCTAATTATAAGTTCTGTAGTTGGAATGGCTATATGTTGGTGCTGTGGTTTTGATTTTGACTTTTGGATTTGCTATTCATTTCGGGTTGGATATTCACTTTTGGTGGGATATTTGGAGTCCCTGGTTTGGGATAGTTATCGGTGTTTTGTTTGACATTTTTCCAGTATTGGGTTGTCCCAAATACAGAGGGAATGCTGTCCGAATTTTCAGAAAATTTTTAAAAGAGTTTCTATATAAATTCTAAACTGGTTTTGTTGATTTGAATTCCGATTACTTTTTCGAGCGACGATCTTATTGGTCAATGGGCTCTTAGCGAAGTGCAAACGAAACCGGCATTGTTCCGGACGTTAAGGCATTAGCTAGTACGCGACGTAATACTTTGGACCAAGTCTGAGACTTATTTTCATATTATATTTAATATTAATTATATTTATTATTTAGAACTAGTTACTGGCGAAATCATATTTTGGTGCAGGGCCTCGGCCTGCTGAATGGATCGCTACCCGGCATTTAGAGTTCACCAGAAATTTTCAATTACTTTAAATTCGTGTAATTTATGTAAAGTGTTGTAAGGGCATAAGCCCAGTCTTTATTTCTTTCTCTGTGGTTTTGTAATTTTGTATTTTAGTTTTGATTTATTTTTGGTTATATTTTTCTGGTTTCGTTAGTTATCGATAAGCACGTTAAAAAAAGAGAATATTTATTTTAATATAGAAAATTAATATCATTTTCTCACATTAAATAACTAGAAAAATTTTAAGTTTGTTATTTAAACAAATTCACGTTCTTCTCATTTAAGAAAAATATTAGTTTTATATATAATATTACAAAAATACTAAGTTTTGCCAAATAATCAAAAAATACGATTTTTTATAAATGATTAAATTGATTTTTCTTCGTAAATTTATGACTAGTAAATCACATCGATAAACGTGTTCTGGTAGAATTTGTAAATAACATAAAAACTGGATTATGACAAATTCTAGAGATTGTAACTAGCACATCTAGATATGGTTTTCATCTCTGATGCTAAGTGAGGATTCTCAATGTAGGATTTCGAAGACGAGTCTGATCTTCTATCCCGGAACCGACTTTTCAACCAGTCATAAACAAAGGCAAGTACGGTTGTGTTTATTTTCAATTTTGTTAATAATAGTAATATTGCAAGATTAAACCACATTGCTACACGGAACTCTCTCCGAGAGTATTGATTGTTATTGATTGTGGGATTGGGGGAGTAGTGTAGTGTATTATGACCAATACCCCTCATATTGCATATTGATTGTGCGAGCTTACCCCTCTTACACACGGGGATAAGCCGTATCGTATCACTAGGATACTATTGTACAACCCAAGCCGGTCATAAGCATTACATACTCAAATCACATTGTTTTCAATTGTGGAAAATTGCTGAAAAATATTGTTCAAGTATTTCAACTGTTTAAATTGCAAATTTCTAATTATTAGTTAAATTGTTAAATTTTTATAATTGTACTTTGCTCATTTCCTGACTGGATTTCCCACCCCCAATAGGTTCTTTTGATGAAGCTGAGCTATTGATAAATAGCTACTACAACCCGGTGCTTTATTCAGCAGTGTTGCCAGAGTCCCAATTAGAGGACGATGATATTGTGGCTGATGAGCCAATACTCTAGAGGATGTTTTATCTTTTAGTTTTGATGTTAAATAAAAGACAGTTTAATTCAGTTTTTTTTCAGTTGTATTTTGTTGGACAAAGTTTATTTTAAATATTCGAAATTCAGATGTTGTGACAAAATAGATTGTGTTGTTGTGATTACCTGCATTTGGAGACAGCTTACTGCCGCCGTCTCACAACGGTGCAGGCTGGGCATGATCCGATTCGACCCAACAAATTGGGACCGGGTCGTGATAGGCTATGTTTACTGGCGTGACATAAATTCTTGCAACATGATTTTGGATAGACGTGTATGGTTATCAGGTTATATCTTAAGTTGATTCACTTCTTTTACCAATTGAACAAGATAATTCCTACCATTATTTCTTGTTTATCATTATTTTCTCTCCCATCGCATGATGATTTTCTCATCTTACCGTCATTTCCTTTGCCTTGTTTAGCTATGTCTTGATTACACCAATCAACTATCTCATATCTACTTCTGTCATCTATACTTTGAAATCTTTTGAGCTCTTGTATCTTTTTATCTTGGAAAAAGTCGAGGAAGTATCGTAATCATCTCTTTCGGAGTAGACGTTGGATCTTGTTAGTAGTCGAAGCAGAGCGAGATGATTACCCCGACTTCCTTCTACAATCCTACATTTGGGTTTTCTTCCATAACAGAAGAAATTTAATTCCTTATCCTTGAACTGTTTCTTAAAATTCAATATCGTAAGATTTAATCTTCTCTGATTTTGACCAATCAATTTTGGTCGTCTTGTTTATCGTGCCAAAAAGTCTTGGTTGCTGACTAGACTCTAGATGACTTCAAATTCCTTTGTGACTTGGATTTTCATCCTTGGATGCTCGTGTCCAGCCTTCGTTGATCTTATTCTCCATCTTGCCCAAATTCTGATTTACTCAAAAGTTGATCAACTTAGATCGTGTTGAGACAAATTTCTTTATCGTGGTTGGATTTCAATGCTATTAACCCTCGTGCATTGACTTCCGATTTTGATCATGTTTGGATTTTGGACACTCGTGTCTAAACTCTTTTCGACCTTGATTTCATTTCCTGATTACATCCAAATTCTTTGTGATTAGTCGTGCCTAGATGATTTGGCATGACTAAGACAACTTGGGATTTCCTTGACCGTGATTTTAACGATCATAACTATATATTTTATCTTGCTTCAAACTCGTGCCTAAAATTTTTGACTTTCAATCACGACTAACTAGTGTGACTACGAAATTAGTCGTGTTAGAATTAAACATGTTTGACTTTCTACCGTGCCAAATTGACTTGGGTTTCTTCCTAAATTGTGCTTTTAAGACCTTGATTTTGAATTCATGATTTATCGTCTTTCATAACTGATATTGCGGCCGATACTGCGGCGTAGGCTGGGCGTGGCCCACGTATTCGTATATTTATTGGGTACTAGACAGCCTTCTACCGCCGATACTGCGATGTAGGCTGGGCATGGCCCACGTATTCATATCCGTATATCCGGGTACGGGTCGTGACATCCTCTCTCTCCTCTCTCTTTTTTTCTTCCTAGCCTCTCTCCTCTCTCTCCCCTCTCTCTCTCTACCGCGCCATCTCGGATGGCGGGCTCCCCTCCACCCTGTCATCCTAGATGGCGGTCCCCCTTGTCCCCTGTGTGTCGTGGCCACCACCGCCACTATAGTTGGCGTGATGTCTCGTTATATGCAAATTTTTGAAACTTCTCCCCTCTCCCATAAATACTATTAAATTTTTTCCTTAGGATGAAAATTTCTGTATTTTTTACTCTTTCCTTATCATTTTTATATATGTAACTATTTGTGAAGCAAAATTAAGAAAGAAAGCTTTGTTATCTTACTGATGTGCTCCTTGTCAAGTTTTATAGGGTGGTTGTTATGTATATTTGTGTGTAATTTTTTTAAAAGCCCATAAGTGAAACTTTGGGCCTGGTCCATTAACAAAAAAATTGGCCCAACCGAATAAACCGATTAAACCGAATAAACTAAACTGATATAATCGGTTCGGTTTAGATCGATTTTTCCACAATTCGGTTCGGTTTCGGTTCGGTTTATTCTAAATTCGGTTAATTCGGTTTTAGGTAATTTGGTTCGGTTGGAACCGAATACTCACCCCTACTCTATCCATCACATTTGCTAAACCAAGGTTTAATAGTAGCATACACATAGCTCTCATGTATCCCTTCCTCTTTGTTTCATCGTCTCCTTTGCCAAGCCCTGCCAAATATGTAGACCATGTGGCTACTAAATAACAAAAAATTAACCCTTTTACATAAATTAATTAAAAATTCTTTAATTGTACTACCGAATACGTACTAATAGCAAGTTAAATAGTGCATTACAATTACTATTGTAAATGGAGGAGGGAGGGGTTAAGAAATGAAAGAAATAATTTAAACAATATTTATCACTTGTGTTTAAGTAAGATATTATGTGATGGTGTATCTATGGCCACAGGTCCCTCCCTCTTCTCTCCCTTTTTTTGGCTTTCGTCCACACAAATTTATCCTCATCAAATTTCTTCTGACCCATAAATAGGTCCCCACTAATGAAGCATACAAAAAATAAAATAAAAATAGAGCTTCAAGAGGATTAAAGGGGAAAAAACTCAAAAAATTAAAATAGAAACCGGTACACCAATATCAAATTGTGAAAACATGGACTCTACATATCCATCCCATTTGCTAAACCAAGGTTTAATGGCATTGGTTTAGCTCCCATGTATCCTTCTCTCTTTGTTTCATCTCCTCTCTTTCCCACGTGTCAAATGTAGGTCATAAAACTACTAAATAACAAAACTTTGGCCCTTTCTTCGTGAATTAATTAAAAGTCTTTAATTGCACCTACCAAATACGCACTAATAGTGCATTACCATTGTAAATGGAGGAGGAGAGGTCAATGGGAGTTTAAGAAATGAAAGAA